>JAUUDW010630614.1:0-11309 GCA_032361385.1 Panulirus guttatus
TGGGGCGGGGTGGCGTCAGAAATGGATGGGGGCGAGCAAGTGTGAATATGTACATGTGTATATGTGTATATGCATGTTTATTTGTATGTGGGTATATATATATATATGTTGGTATGTTTATATATGTACTGTGCATATATGTGCATGTATATATATATATATATATGTGTATGTGGGGGGATGGGTCTTTCTTCGTCTGTTTCCTAGCGCTTCCTTGCTGACGTGGGAAACAGCGATCATGCATAATGATAATATGAATAATGTACATGGGAGTTGATGGGTCTTTTTCCTGTCTGGTTCTTGGTGCTGCCTCACTAATGCAAGAAATTGTGATCAAGTATGATAGATAAATAAATAGTTTCACATAATGTATTAGTGAACATTATCAGTTCAGAAATGATTGGATATGGTCATGTACTTTGAGTCAAAGACTGCCTTCTTGAAGATGGTATAACTGGAATTTAGACGCTGGTTACTTGTTCATATTAACAAGTTGCATGTCCATTTAATTAGTGAATATCCCTATTAATGTATATCTGGAAATTTTTCTTTTGTCCCAACAGTATACCATTATTTTCCATGTGATGGCAGAATTTATTAATGCTCCGTATTTGGGTAAGTATGTACAAAAACATTATAAAGGAAAGTGCTAAAACCCACTAAGCTGCTTACTACAAGCAGCCTACCTCTGATTAGCCATCATAGCATTCATACCCTCTCCTTCATTTGGGGCACCTAACTAGGGCTTGTTTCACAGGATTTTCAGACACTACTGCTGTATTGACATAACATTTGTGACCTTTGAAAACTTTTGAATTTTACATAAGGACTGTTTGTATAATTATATTTGACTTTATGTTTCAGATGTCTATACAGTTAAATTGTAGAATAACAGCATTTAGAATTTCCTTCAAGGGAAAAGGGAATAACATTGGGGCTGAAGGGTAATTTTAAGATAAAAGAATTTCTGTTATATTACTTGGGAGCTAAATATAATTGACAATTATATTTCCCAATTAGATAGAAAGCTTGAGGCAGCCATCAGTAATATTGTGAAATATACTCCTATTGTTTATGATATTTTTCAAACTTGTCCATTTCTCAAGTAGCAAGATAACACTAAGAACAGATGATGAGTGGCCTCATTGTAGCACTAGGAACGGGTGAATACTGGCCTCATTTGCTCAAATGCACTCATTAGCTGTCATGTCTAATGTGTCAAGACCAGAACCATATCCAGTGCCATGCCCCACAGACCTTCATATGCTGGTTCAATCCATTTACATCATGCTTTCCCTTGTATACCACTGTTCCAGTTTGGTCTCATCCTTGCTGACCTCAAATGCTTTTGAGTGCACAGACCTTGATCACTCAGAGTGTCTTTTGTGCCAGCCCTCCATCTCCAGTTGGGTCTCCCCTTCTGCTTGGCTCCACCATTTCTGACATGTATAGCTTCTTAGTCAGTTTCTCATTACTCATCTCCTCTATATGTTCAAACCATTTCAGCACAAAGCAGACCCTGTTCAGCTTTTTCAACTATCTTTTTCCTGTTACTGTGCCTCACTCTTAGCCTGTCATTTAAAGTCAGTCAACCCTCCTCACACCTTATACTGTTCTCAAACATTTTGTTCAAAGTGTATACACCCATTTCCATACTTTTTTCTATCATTGGCAGAATTTATTGACTATGCTTCAGTTTTTCATATGGTGAGGGAACTTATATTTTTGGTATTATACATTTCTTTATTGTATTGGTATTGCTAGAATTTGTAACTTTTGATCTGCTTCCTTTATTTTATGACATCTTTTATAGGACCACTTTAATAGTCACATGACAGTTTAAATCTTCTTGTCTCTGTTTAAAATCTTAGCTGATGTTTGCTTCCACCAATTATCCATAAACGACACCAGCAGCCTACAACCACGGCTGGAAAACATATCACACTTCTAAGTCACTCACAGAACATCAAGAAGAGTGCACATATGTTATCTGGGCGTGTTATTAATGTTATTTAATGATGTAATGACTTTTAAATTCCAGATTTTACGGGAAATTATGTGTGGAGTTCTGCAGCAGTTGGGAAGACAAGATACATCTTTTCTGTCATAGCTAATGTTCTGCAGATGTATACCAACATCACTTAGTTGCATAGATTTTGTATAAAGATATGTATTTTGAATTATAATTCATAGAAATTAGATTAATGAATGCTTAGAGCAGATTTTCGTGTTCTGTATAGTTGGTAACTGTATTGGATTTATTTTTTAATGGAAAATAGCTGTTGAAGTTTTCATTGAGACAGAATTGGAGATATTCATGGCAGATTAGTGTCACTTGGTTTTGACATTAGGTATATGGTAAATTTGTAAAGAATATGGAAATAAGCAAATGTATATTTTTATGTACCTGTGCAATATGTTAGTCTTTTATGTGCCATGGCAGAATGCCAAGCAGATTTTTTAAGTAGTTATACCAAATTGATATATAACATCAGGCCTAGTTGTTAAGGTCATTAATTTTTTTAACAATTTTTATTATTGAATTGAGAATATACAAGTAACCTAAGAAAATTAATTTATACATATTCTCACTTACTCCATTGTCATTGAAAGTGTGTATTAGAAGCACTGCCTCAGTTAAAGATATAGGAAAATAATACTTGGTATTCAGTATGTACTGATGTTCAAATATAGTTGCCTCTATAATGATAAGTATCTTAACATAGTACCCTGAGTAAAAATGTAAAGTTTTTTTTGCTGAACTTTAGTTTCACATTTGTAATCCATGTTAATGTCTGACCAACCCAGTCCCAGTTTTATAAAGTATATGCATAACAGGTTGTTTCCTTGATTTTCAGTAATAAATACACTCATTCTTCAAAATATGTGATTATACTGGGTCAATAACTGTGTGGGTTTTTGGCCTAAAAATATAAAGATGCAAAAGAATCCAGGGATATCTTTCTTTCTCCCCAATATTTAGAAGAAGCACTTCCAGGATTTTCTTGCTGGAAAAGCATAAGAGTTTAACTCTGATCCAGATGATTATCAATTTAAGCCTCACAATCCAAAACTTTTGCTGGATATCATGATTCCTATTATGTAAGTAAGCACTAAATTACTGTATTTCTTTACAAGATATTCTGGTACAGGATAGTTTTCATGTTTTTATTCTATATATCTGGCTTTATTGTTGGAATGCTTGAAGCTGTGACTCTACTTATATGGACGAATCAAGAACTCTTATTATTATCATACGTAACCTAAGGACCATTTTTGTAAGGCACTACAATCAGGAGGAAAGTAATGAACTCATTTGGAGTGAGTTCTTCAGTTAAACTGTACTCTCTCGTCAGTTGACGATGATTTACCCTTGCCAAAGATGACTTTTTCACTTATGACTCAACTTTAAGCTGATGGAACAAGCAAGCACTGGTGCAAGGTCAGAGGCACAATCTTTCAGTGCAGAGGGATGGGTTCCTTCAGGACCATTAACCTTGCTAGTGTCCCGAGAGAGAAGTGCTTTTCAGACTTCAAAAAGAGATTACGGGAAGGGGCATGAAGTTATTAATAAGAACATCAGGGGGTGAAAGAATGTTAGGGGTCATCCAAGGTAGAATAATTAGCATGAATAAAACAATAATACATATAACTGATTTAGATATCGTAAAACTAAAGCATATACCTAGTGGGATAATCCCCTAATCAGGTTAATAAATGCATAAATTCTTTTAGATATTAAATTTAAAACTTTGTAATGTTAAAACTTTAAAGAGTCAGTTGAGTATATGTGATACTGTAAAATCTGCCGTATATGTGATGCTGTAAAATCTGCCTAAAATAAATCTGTAAAAGAACGTTCTTGTGATGTCACCAGGCGTCAGATATCTAAAAGAAAATTCATGTATATAACCTGTAAATGGTAGAGTTTTCCCTACTATAAATACTTAATAATTTTTTCACTAAAATTTTACAGGTCAAAACTATAAACAATTATAATGTCAATGCATAAGATTTTTTCTTTATATACTTCATACCTCAAGTATAGTTGCCTTTCACAGATTCAGCCAATCACTACCTCGTTGGTTTCTGAGTCTAGATTTCCTATGTTATGATTGGCTTTTTGTATAGCAATAAAAAAACTGACGAACACAGAGGTCTTTTCCTAGTTGGTCGCGACAGAGTATCACGTGTCGTAACAACAAAATACTACAGGTAGGTTTCAACCTACATTGTCGGTAATGCTAGGTTGTTTTTTTATTTTTAAGCAGCCGAATGTATCGTTGTGATATATATTGTTAGATAATGTTGAAGTCCTGACCAAGAAATGACAAGAAATTAACCCCAACTTGCACGTATCGTCCATGTTTTGGAGGGATGTTGCACTCGAATTACATTTTTGTTTTGATTATATATTGAAATGAGGGTTAGTGTAGTTTGCCTGCTTAAACTGCAGATCCTCCAAATATTCATGGTGGTAATGACTAGACAAACAAGGGTGCT
Organism: Panulirus guttatus; assembly: GCA_032361385.1. Lineage (NCBI taxonomy): Eukaryota > Metazoa > Arthropoda > Malacostraca > Decapoda > Palinuridae > Panulirus > Panulirus guttatus. The sequence goes on from JAUUDW010630614.1 coordinate 4,504, forward strand.
AACAGATGAATTACCCAGTGTTGTTCCCAGATCGGATCAAATACTCAGTCCAGCTTATGGGATGCAAGACTCTCAGGCTCCCACGCTATAGCTGGGAAATAGAGATATTCTAATGTAAATCTCCACCTCTGTAATAACCCATTATTACAGTACAGGGAAAGAATTTCAGTAGTGCATGCCTGTAAATAGTTTGTAGTGATTGGTTGGTAATTTAGGGAACCAGTTTAGTCCCTCCATACTGATAGCTCCAGAATGAGTGGTTTTGCTTTACAGAATAAGTGAGTGGTTTTTCTCAGCGGAATGAGTGGTTTTCCTTTGCAGAATTAGTTGTTTTGCTGTTCACTGATAGTGTAATGTAGTGTTCACAGAATAAAAAGAGTGCGGGAGAGCATGATTATTTAAGAATGAGTTCTGGTAATATACGAGTTTAGCTCCGCATCGCTGTCAGCTCGGAATAGTTAGTGATTTTGTTCTGCAGTACTATTGAGTCTTTAGAGAATTTAGTAATTTGTGGAGCATTTTAATTTGTATAGTCAAATTGTAGAAGATAGACATATTTGGAAATAATTTTTTTCAGAAAGTAACGATTTTGGTTCCAGTTAAATCTTTGCAGTGTGTAGAGTGCATATAGGGTGAGGCATTTTTTGGCGCAGCATCTCTGGCTTCATAGATTAAAAGTTTTCATAAACTGGGCTGGGCTTTGCAATCGTGACAGAAGTTGATGTGGAGGAAGTGGAGCGTGTAGGTACCTTGAAATGGATGTGTCAGTGGACAGAACCATGGGGGCTGGCGTGAGTCTTTAGGTTTGGGGAAGTGTTGAAGTTCCTAAAAAGATAGAGAGGAATAAGAATTAGACCTTCATATAAATTACTGTTATTGTTATGCAGTTGGATTTCGTTTGTTATATCGTGCTTTTACAAGCATCCAAATTGTATATTCCTGATTGTGGTTTATGGTATCTTTAATGACTGTGTTCTTGTTTGATCAGATCACCAAGATGCTTCTGGTAAGAACATGTGATTGGACGTTTATTTGTCCCAGACAGCTTGAAGGTATGAGGAAGGTTGTCATCTGATGCCTAAGAGGCACACTGTAATCTTGTATTTCCGTTAAAAACTAGCTTTTGTTGACAGGATGCGTCACATAGCAGCATACCTCTTGGCTTCCATGGGCAATATCCAGCCAACAGCAAGTACCATCAAGTCTATTCTTGCCAGTGTTGGTGTTGAGGCAGATGACAAGCAATTGGCTGTTCTTATTGACAAGCTTGCAGGCAAAAATACTGAGCAGCTCTTAGCTGCAGGTAAGTTTAACAACATTTGTGTGGTTTTATCTCTCTGCGTGATATGTTAGGGCTAATATCAAACGAGCATCTGTTAAAAGAAAATAGTATTCAGTAGTCTTGCATGCATACCATAGCTAAAACTTCCTAAAGTACTGTACTTTTAACATTATTTTATGCATTTTCTTGGTTTGTTGATACACCATATGCTTCTTTTTCTTTAGAATTTTCAGCACTACTTGAATAAGTGCTAAAATGTGGCGTACACATCTCGTTCCATTCCTGAAACCTACCTTGATTTTCACCTATAAGGAACTCGGTAATCCTGGTAATATAATCTTTCACATTCCTGCCATATGCTTTTGCACATTTATATGAAGGATTATCACTCTTAAGTCTTTAAAGTGAATTGTACTCCTGTTGTCTTTACATATATCTGTGGAATAATTACTGCCTTCATTTAGTCATAATGCACACAACCATTGCTCCAAGGTGCCTTATTATTTATGAATTCAGTCAACAACACCTTCACTTCCTGTTCTTCATCTTGCTTGCTATTTCATATGTACCCCCAGGTTTAGATTTTCTCTTGGGCATTTCATTTTTTACCTTGTTTAACGTATACCTCTCCGCCATACCTATTCCTTGTTCACCTAACCTTTAATCCTCTTACCAGCACCACATTCGCATCTCTAATACTATCATCCCCAACAAGTTCTTTAGAGTATCCTCATTTAGGTAAGTGGCCATATCTTACAAGCTTCATCCTTTGCCGTAGGCAATATCCCAGTTTTGTCTTGTGAAGAAAATGTAGGAGTGCATCAGGATCATATATTACCACAATGGTTGTTTACCGTTTTTATGGATTGAGCATTACTTGATGTTTAGGTGGGATGATAGTGATGAACTTAGTGGAGCCGGGTAGAGGCAGATACATGTATGATATTGTTGATGCTGTTGTATTTAATTTAAAATGAAGAGTCTCTTTTTGTTGACGTGTGTGTGGTTGAAGGACGTTGAAAGCCGATGTTTTTGATGAAAGAGGTGTACTGTTACTGGTATATCAATTTGAAGTATAGATGTTCAGAGTGGTAAGCGATAGATAATGGTAAATTAGAAGTTGAGATTAGTACTGTATAGAGGAAGAATTAGAGGTGCATTGAAAACTTTGGTGAATGGTAATAAATTTGTGTAGAGTGAATTAGAAACTTGAATAATGAGATCTTAGTGTTTCTAGGTCTAGATAGATGAAAAAAAAATATAAAGAACTAATGTTGTACAGTTAAATACTTATGAGGAAAAAGTTTTTCTAAGAACTTGAGGTACTTTCAGCCAGAAGTTCATTTGCTGATATTGTAGGCTTTACCATCTACCTCTTTATTAAACACTTCCATTGCATTTGATCCTAAATAATGGAATAATGCATAACTACTCTTTTTATCCTTAATGTTTAGATACTCTAATATCCAAAATTTCTTGGATGTTGTATTTCTTGAGATGCAATGAAAAGATATAAATGGATTATATTATTGTAGGTTCAGCACTGATGTCTGCAGTGCCTACCTGTGGTGGTGGTGGTGGTGCTGTTGTTGCTGATGCTCCTGCTTCAGGTGCAGCCGCAGCTGCTGAGGAAAAGAAGGAAGAGAAGAAGGAAGAACCAGAAGAAGAATCAGATGATGATATGGGCTTCGGTCTCTTTGATTAAATAAACGTATGGTATCTTATTGTAAGTGTTTATTTTCCTTCTTGGTAGATAGTGTTTACAGCTCTTGAAGAAAGAATGACAAATTTATTTCTTTTGGATTTTTCACGTTTTTGATTCATTCACACTTTATCATGTGTGTGCTTTATACCCTTCTTTATTTTTGAGGCCCTGAGCCTCTAAACCTTTTCCACAAAGTTCTTCCATTTCCAGTTTGCTTTCTTTAGCTTTTGACATATATATATCCACTTTGTCAACTTTTCCTTGCTCATTCTCTCCATATGACCAAACCATTTCAGCACACTTTCAGCCATCTCAACCATACTCCTCATATTTCTATACTTTGCTATTATCCCATCACCTTTTACTTGATCATTTCTCCTCAAACTACATATAGTCCTCACTTGTTTTAACACATTCGCCCTCTTTTGTACATTCCAATTTTAGTAGGAGGTACACCAGCAACACCTGTCACACCATGTCAGTTCACCAGTAGCACCTGCATGTGGCACACTTAAAGCGTTTGGTCTTAGCAGCATATGCATGTGGCACACGTGCGTTAATTGGTCCACCAGCTGCACCAGCATGTGGTGCACCTTCAGTTCATGATTTTAAATGTAGTGGACTATGATGTAAACTTTAGAATCTTTTAAATGATGGTGAAATGTGAAAAACATTAACATCTAATCCCCTTAGTAACAAAGTAAAGACCTTTGACTCTAGGCTCTAACAATTGTTGAATAAGCACTTGGACATTTTGAAGTCAGTAAGGATGGGGAATCCCTCGTTTCTTTATATATATGGTCTCCGTAAAACAATGGTGGATGGCCCCTTAGACCAGTTATCTCATGTTAATTCTTCTGGTTATGAATTATACAAATGGTTAGCTGAATATCTTATCTATGTTCAAGGGAAAATCTCTCCATCGCATGTTATAAATAGCTTAGATTTTGTAAACAAGGTTGGGAACATTCATTTGCCAGAACATAAATTCATTAGTTTTGATGTGAATTCCTTATTCACCAAAGTCCCCATTGAAGAAACTATCACACAGTTAAGGAGGAAATTACCTGACCTCAGTCTTAGCTTACTCCAACTCATAAAACTTTCACTGACAGTAAAATTTGTTTCCAATAATATTTTCCACGAAGCTGAAGGTAATTTTATAGGTAGAAATTTGATATAACCATGGGAAATCCCTTTAGTCCCATTCTCAGTAACTTATTCATAGAATACTTTGAGACTGAGATTTTAACTTCTATAAGCAGTCATCCAAAAATCTGTCTTAGGTATGTTCGTGTGTGGTTCTTATGACCATCTTCCCAAGATTGTCATACTTTCTTTAATGAATTACATAACATTCACCCCACCATCAGATTCAAGACTGAATGGGAAAAAGAACACAAATTGCTGTTTCACGGTGTGTTGATATCTAGGGAATCTGATCACTTATCCTTCAAAGAACTATAGGAAGCCTCCCATGGCTGAGAGCTATATTTCATACTTTTTCAGTGCATGATCATTCTGTAAAAGTGTCAGTAGTTATGTCAACGTTTTTCGGGCCATTACGTATATGTGATCCCACAAGTCTACATGATGAGTGTAACCATATTAGATGTATTTTTAGGCAGTTACGTTTTCCCAGATGGTTTGTGAACAAGGTTACCAGAAAGCCAGGAAGACATTTTATGAATTTAGTAACAAAAATGTGGAAAAGGATGATAGATCTCAATGTTTGGTGTTGCCCTATTCTCTGAATGTAGCTAATGTAAGACAGGTACTAAAAAACTGCTTTTAATGTTGCCTTCCAATGTAATAACACTATCAGTAAGACCTTAATTAGAAAGTCAAATATCAGAAAATTGGGAGTGTTTATTTCATTAAATTTAGGGCTTGCAAATTTGTATACATTGTCAAGACAAGTAAAACCGTCATTCAGTACGCAGAGGTGACCACAGGAATGTTATTACTAAGTGCTAGCAAGAAAGAGATTGCCCTGCAGAACCTTAACAACCCAGTCACATTGTACCCCTCATTGGGTTATGCTATCCATAACATCACTGAATCTGTCTTAATTGTTAATACTACTAACTTTAATTTGTCCCCTGTAACTTGAAAGCACATCCTTATCAAATAAATCCGTAATTACCATAACTGAACTAAATCTTTACATGGGTCCTCCCACATTACTACTGATTAATACTTACAGAAACAAAACCAACATTTACTTATTTATTTATCTGTTTATTTTAAGATTCTCCACTAACATTTTTCTATACATTTTAGGAAGTTGCAGTTTGGAGATGCTGACATCTGAAGCTTGCACTTTAACTGGACTGCAGACATAACTGATCTGCCTATCATCACCTCACCCATACATACGTGAATGCATGCTCCATCCATGATCACCTTCACATGCTGACGTTATACTTCCACTGGAGAGTCGTTATGTTCTCTCTCAATCTCGCTGGCTGCTGCGACAAGTCTGTTGTTTTATTGATGCGTCAGTCGCTCCAACTGAAGTCCATATTGAACTTATTATTCTTGTATTTGTTATTTTATGATGGAACCAACTATGATGAAAGCTGTTAACACAAAAATTTAGAACTTTATGTCGAACTGTACCTTAGAATAACATGGTCATCCTGTAACAAGAACAGGGATGCAAAAAGTTTATAGACATATGCATCATGATTTTTTTACTCTTATTTACAAATGCTGTAAATCATGTGAAATGAAACACAATGATGCAAGAAGGATCATTACTCTGAAATACTTGTTTTGATGTGTTTATTTTATCATAATATCATCTTGATACAAATGTTCTTAACCTTTCAAGAGTCATTCTACCCATACAAACCTTTATTTACTTTTTAGCTCCTTGGACACACTGCCTTTCTCACAACAGTCTCATCTCAGGTTCTCGAGTGCAAGGATCTCTCTGATTAGTACTCTAGTCATCATGTTTCATATCTGATACTGTGGCAAGGGACATTTTTGTTACAGATTAATCATTTTGTCTTAAGAACCTAAAAGGCAATTGTATAAGATGTATGGATACTACAGCCCCTTCCCCTTTTTTTATTTCACAATTCTCTTCTCATACCAGAACAATATGGTTCTATTTTAATCTCAGGATAGTGACAGCCACCTTACCTTACCGTCATACGAGTTAAGGTAATATATTTACATTTCGAGAGGCAAGTTACTGGGGAGCACTGACTACTCATGGGAGGGTGTCAGTTAGTTTTGAGTTCAGAATTAAGTCAAGGAAATAAAGAGGAGGAATTTATATGAAGTTCAAGTTCCTTCTTTTAGGATGAAGTGGAATTTAACTGGACAAATTTTGAAATAAAGTCAGTATCTTGTGGGTAAATGGGATTGCCATTCTCTCTCACCACATCCTTTGTAATGTGTCTTATTCTTCCACATTTACTCTTTTCTGACTTCCGATCATACATTTCCGACAGTCACGACTCTAATAATCATTACCAGTGAAAAGTAGATAAACGTCAAAGTAAAATAGGTGAAAGTAGGTCACCTTACAATGAAAATGATTGAACTGAGGTTTTTAAGATGAGAACAAACCATCACCCCACCACCTGTATGATAAAGGAAGAAATTATTCTATGTAAGAACACTAAATTTTTAACTAGCTATTGGCGAGACAAGGCAGATTTGGCTACAGGATTAACTTTATCATTGGCCAGGAATATGTAAATATCCAGACGACGATTTTATTTATTTATTTTAATCAATTTATTACACGGCGTCAGACCAATGTATCCAGACGACGAGACACACATTATATATATATATATA
>JAUUDW010630635.1:6127-18855 GCA_032361385.1 Panulirus guttatus
CCTGTATGCGGCAAGTTACACAACATGTATATATGGCATGGTGTAAAACATATATTGCACGCTACATTACATATATATTGCATGATACACCATACGTATATTGTGTGATACACAACTTGTACAATGTAAGTTACGCTTTATGTACATTGTATGTTATACACCATATATATTACATGCTGCATAACATGTATGTCTTATGCTACACAACATATATGTTATATGTTTAACGCTATGTATATGACATGCTAGACATTACGCATATTTTATGGTACGCAACATATACATTGTATGCTTCACAACATGTTTATTGTATACTACGCAACAAGTAGAATGTATTTTACATATGCATATCATATACTACACATCATGTATTTGGCTCGTTACACATGTGTATTGTCTGCTACACATACATATTGTATGTTTCACAACATGTATGTTGTATGCATCACGAAAGGTTCATTGTATGCTACACAACAAATATATTGAATGCTATACACGTATATTTTGTACTACACAATACGTATTTTGTATGTTACACAATATGCAGCACAAATTATTATCTGCACTTATGATTATGTGATCAGTATGCTTGAATGTTAAAGGAAAAGATTGTTAGAAAAAATGTTAGAATGAAGATTGTAAGAGAAATGTTAGAATGCTACAATAGGGAATGTTGAAAATAACGTGCCAGTGATTGCACTGCCGAGTCGGTAGAAAGGGGTTTGAATCTTCTATAATCAGTTTATTATTGCTTCCAGTCCCTGAACAATAGCTTTCATTTCCACTACCTTACCCATGTCTCACACAATCTTACAATATTTCTTCTGCCATCCTCTCTGCCTCCCTCCTTCTCCCCACCATGGCGTAATGATTGTGTTACGCCTATTCCTTCCCTCCCTCTATGAAAGAATTTCTTCAGCTCTCCCCCGTAATTGGAAGCCATAAATTTCCCGTCCCTGACAACCTCCCTCGACTACACTACACCGCCCGCGCTACGCGTACACTCCTCTCGAGTGGATATAAGAAAGAGAGAGAGGAAAAAAGAAATGTTTAATGCATATTCCTGAGATTTTCCTAATGCCAGCCACACGGATATTTTATTTCCCAACCACCACGCAAAGTACCCATCTCTGTGCTAATACTAACCGAGATTTGCAAATGACATTTTTTTTTGTCAATTTTCCAAGAAATTTTCACTCTGAAAAGAAACACGCCAGTCATGGCTGAGCAGCTTATCTTCAAGACTTCATATCGAACTAGGTTTCCCCGTCTCCTGCAGTTCCCTCTTCATCTCTCAGGCAGCCTAACTCTCCCCTAGTTGTTTCTGTTCTCTCCCTAAACGGCATCATTTCTCCCCAAGTTTGTCCCGTTTCCCCCATAAACATTTTTTTTACCTTCCTTCTTCTTGACCCGCCTCACTTCTTTCCACAAACGTGTTCCAATTTTTCCCTAAACAGCTTCACCTCTTCCTCTAACCTCGAAACCCTTCCACATTTTCCTCTCCTTTAGAAATGCTATTCAATACAATGCAATCATCAAGTTTCATACATCGCACCTCAGGAAGGTAAAAGTGATAAATCGTTCAGTTTTCTCTTCCTCGCCACTTCAGATATACTACGTGGAAGGCAAGGGTCGTGGAGAACCAGGCTTTGGTTGTCAGGCTTCAAGAATCAGAAAACGATTTAACATATCAGTCCCTCGGGCGCTGGCCCCTGGCGGCCCAGCTACCCGTTCTCTGGTGCCGTTGGACCCACCCACATAGGTAGAGAGGTTTGCCTACAGCACTTCAGAATGAACTGTTCTCTTAACTGAGACAGAAAAAAAGATAGAAATATCATAATGACTGACATATATAAAGATGGACAAGAACATACCGGCTTTACGTTCTTATGAGCGTAAAGACTAAAGAAACGTTCCAGGAGTGATGGGGTGGTGCCCATCCCCTGTGTGGGACAAGAGGGAGTGAGACGCCACACAACATGCAATGTTAGAGGGGCAACTCTTGATAAAGTGTGACAGTTCTGCTTTAGGAGTTAGACATGTTAAGCCTGCAATATTCTCTCTCTCTCTCTCTCTCTCTCTCTCTCTCTCTCTCTCTCTCTCTCTCTCTCTCTCTCTCTCTCTCTCTCTCTCTCCTTCCTTTCTTGTAAGACGACGTCGTTCTACCGTTGCTTAAGGTAGTAGTTAGTTGTTGGTGGTGGCGATGCCTTCCACAGCAAACAACGCTGACGGCGAGACGTGCTTCGCATAAGCGAATCTCAAGCCTTTCCGAACCGGCTAATTGCTACTTGTTGGACGAAAAGAATACAGATTGTTTTGGGAAACTACATAAAGTCAATCTTCACAGACAAGATGTAACTAAGGCGAAGGAAAAATAATTTTAGAAACTTAACTAAGCGCTTTACAGTCAGGGCGGACATTTATTACAGAATATTTGTACTGTGGAAATCGTGACTTCCTCCTAAAATCTTCAAATAACGTACATTAGCAGGGATGACCTTAGGAATCGTCCGTAAAATTGCTGTTAAATCATCTCAGGAAAAAAAAAAATCTTCAGTTTTAAAAGTCCATTTCTGTACTTTTTTGACAATTGTCTGATCACTTTAGATATTGTTCTTGATATTTTTTTTCATTGCGTTCGTTCGTAACATATAGCCAGCTGTGGTATAGAGGGGGCGACGTGCTGTCATTGGACCGAAGCCGGGCATATGAAGCGGTCAGGGGAAAAACCCTCCTGGTTGTGCATACCAGCATAAGATAATAACACAACCCGGCCTCATCTGCCCTCACTGGCTACACTTGCAGATCTTGACGTGAGGAGGAACTCATATTCCCCTTGGATGCCAAGTTCTCAAGGTTATCAGCATCCTTTCAACAATAACAGATGATAAGTTCAGTGAACTTGATGAAAGCCTGTAAAACCGAGGTCGTATAAGCTCGACAAAAAGATCCTGTGAACAAGAGATCAGTTCAACAGTTGAAAGTCTTAAAACTATACAACTGTTGAAAGTCTTAAAACTGTACAACTGTTGAAAATCTTAAAACTGTACAACTGTTGAAAGTCTTAAAACTGTACAACTGTTGAAAGTCTTAAAACTGTACAACTGTTGAAAGTCGTAAAACTGTACAACTGTTGAAAGTCTTAAAACTGTACAACTGTTGAAAGTCTTAAGACTGTAAGATCTAGAGGTCACAAATATCCTTTTGAACGACAGGGAAGTTTATCAAAACTAATCGACACAGCCTAAGAACGTGAGCCCTTGAGGTTACCAGTGTCCACTGAACGACAGACATGTTCAGTGAGCTTAGAATGAAAAAGCGTATAAGAAATGACAGCACGAAATCATCTCCAAATCCACTGCATCTATATTCCATCTATCTAGACGTTGCGAGACGCAGGGGACTCAGCAGACCTCTCCTTCCGAAATCACGTCAAGAAGTTACTTGCTTCCAATCTTTACGAGACGGGTCATGCGCCCTAAGAGGAATAAAGCTTTATAAGTCGTAGACTTAACTCTAAATGACTCGTATGTGACCTTCGACCTCTCAGGAACTAATCAGCGATAATTGTGGACTCGGTGTGAGGCGGTCAGACAATAGGTTGACTGGTTTGGTAAAATTCAAAGGTATCCTACTATAAACGAGCAGAAAAACAACGATTAAACACACATTAAACGCCTTATGGATGTACGATACACACACACACACACACACACACACACACACACACACACACACAAAAACGCAAACATATGAACACAAAAACACACAAACACAGGTCTACCATCGTCCTGGCAGGTGTGGGTCACGTCTACCATCACGTTTGACAGGTGTGGGTCACGTCTACCATTACGTTTGACAGGTGTGGGTCACGTCTACCAGCACCCTGGAAGGTGTGGGTCGCGTCTATAATCACGTCTGACAGGTGTGGGCTTCGTCTACCATCGTCTGACAGGTGTGGGTCACGTGCACCATCGCCCTGACAGGTGTGGATCACGTGTACCATAACCCTGGCAAGTGTGTATCGCGTCTGCCATTACGTTTGACACGTGTGGGCCACATCTATCATATCCCTGAGAGGTGTGGACCACGTCTTCCATCAGCCTGACAGGTGTGCGTCGCGTCTACCATCACCTCTGACAGGTTTGGACCAAGTGTACAATCTCCTTGACAGTTGTGGATCACATCTACCATTGCCCTGGCAGGTGTGGTCACTCCTAACATCACCCTGACAGTTGTGGGTCACGCCTCCTATCGCCTTAACAGGTGTGAGTCACGTTTACCATCGCCCTGACAGGTGTGGGTCACGTCTGCCATCGTCCTGACAGGTGTGGGTCGCCTTTACCAACACGTCTGACAGGTGTGGATCATGTCAACCATCACCCTGACAGGTGCGGGTCACGTCTGCCATCACCCTGACAGGTGTGGGTCACGTCTACCATCACCCTGACAGGTGTGCGTCAAGTCTACCATTGCCCTGACAGGTGTGGGCCACTTCGACCATCATCCTGACAGGTGTGGGTCACGTCTGCCATCACCCTGACAGGTGTGCGTCACGTCTAACATCGCCCTGACAGGTGTGGGTCACTTCGACCATCACCCTGGCAGGCGTGGGTCAAGTCTACTGTCACTCTAACAGGTGTGGGTCGCGTCTAACATCAGGTCTGACAGTAGTGAGTCACGTCTACCATCGCCCTGACAGGTATGGGTCAAGTGTACAATCGCCGTGACAGGTATGGGTCGCGTGCACCATCACGTATGACAGGTGTAGGTCACGACTACCATCTCCCTGACAGGTGTGGGTCACGTGTACCATCTCCCTGACACGTGTGGATCACATCTTCAATCGCCCTGACAGATGTGGGTCACGTATACCTTCGCCCTGAAAAGTGTGGGTGACATCTACCTTCACTCTGGCAGGTGTGGGTCACGTTACCATTGCCCTGACAGGTGTGAATCACGTTTACCATCGACCAGACAAGTGTGGGTCACGTCTACTATCACCCTGGCAGTTGTGGGTCATGTCTTTCATCGCCTTGAATAGGTGTCGTTCACGTCGACACACACACACACACACACACACACACACACACACGTCCCAGCGTAAGCCAGTCACCCCCTTATCCACCAGCATTGAGGGGAGGATGAACACCAGGGTTGGGTGTTAGCTGACTGCCGCGCCCAGGATTCGAACCCATAAGTGTCCGACCCCGAGCAAGCCCCTGGTGATCCAGTGTTAGTGACAGATGCCACTGCACCACGGGGGCCTATACACAATGGTGGCATGTACACCAAGGGGGCCTGTACACCAAGGGGACCTGTACACCACGGGGAACTGTACACCACGGGGTCCTCTACACCATGGTGGCCTGTACACCACTAAAACCTATACACCACAGAAGCCTGTATGCCACGGGGTGCCTGTACACCACGGGAACCTGTACATCACGGGGACCTGTACAAAAGGAGGTCTGTACACCACGGAAATTGTACACCAAGAGGACCTGTAGACCATGGGACCCTGTACACCAAGGGGGCTTGTACACCAAGGGGAGCCATTACACTACTGGTGTCTGTACACTACAAGAGCCTGTACACCACGGGGGACTTTACACCATGTGGGCCTGTACACCATGTGGGCCTGTACACCACAGGGACCTGTACACCACGGGAAACCTGTACACCACGTGGGCTTGTACACCACGGAGGCTTGTCCACTACAGGGGCCTGTACATCACGAGGACCTGTGCACCACGGGACCTTTTCACCATGGGGTCCTTTACACCACGGTGGCCTGTACACCACTGGAGCATGTACGCTACGGGGGCCTGTACACTACAGGGGCCTGTACACGACAGGGGTCTGGACGCCACGGGAGCCTGTACACCTCGGGGCATGTACATCACGGAGACCTGTATACCACGGGGACCTGTACACCAGGAGGCCCGTACACCAGGAAGACCTGTATAACAAGAGGGCCTGTACACCAAGATGGCTTGTACAATAAGGGGAGCCTTTACACTACGGGGGCCTGTACACCATGGGAGCCTGTACACCAAGGTGGCCTGCACACCACGGGGGCCTTTTCACCAAGGGAGCCTGTACACCACATGGTCCTGTACATCACAGAGGCCTGTACACCACGGGGACCGGAACACCACGAGAGCCTCTATACTACGGTGGCCTGTACACCAAGGGAAGCTTACACGACGGGGGCCCGTACACCACGGAGGACTGTACACCATGGGAGCCTGTACACCAAGGGAACCTGTGCACCACGGGAGCCTTTTCACCACGGAAGCCTATACACCACGGGATCCTCTACAGCACGTGTGCCTGTACACCACGGGAGCATGTACAACACGGGAGCCTGTACACCACGAAGGCCTGTACACAACGGGGCCTGTACACCAAGGGGTCCTTAACACCACGTGTTCCTGTACACCATGGTTGTCCTGTACACCGCGGAGCTTCTACACCACGGGGAGCCTCTACACCACGGGGAACTGTACACCAAGGGAGACTATACACCACGGGAGCTTCTGCACCACAGGAGCCTGTACATCATGGGGGCCTGTACACCACGGGGACCTGTACACCACTGGGGCCTTCACACCACGGGGCCTGTACACAACTGGGTCCTGTACACCACGGGAACCTGTACACCACAGGAGTCTGTACACCACGGTGGCCTTTACACCACATGGGCCTGTACACCATGTGGGCCTGTACGCCACAGGGGCCTCTACTCCACGGTGACCTGTACACAATGGGAGCCTGTACACCACGGAGGCCTGTACACAACGGGGGCCTGTATATCACGAGGACCTGTGCACCACGGGATCCTCTACGCCACGGGAACCTCTACACCACGGAAGCCTGCACACCACGGAGACCCGTACACCACGGGGGCCTTTACACCACGGGGACCTGTACACCAAGGGAAAATGTACACCACGGTAGGCTCTACATCACGGGAAACTGTACACCACGGGCGACTGTACACCACGGGAGCCTGTACACCATAGGGGCCTGTACATCACGGGAGATACACCACGGAAGCCTGTACAGCATGGGGACCTGTAAACCAGGGGAGCCTGTACACCACTGGGTCCTGTACACCACTAGGTCCTGTACACTATGGGTCTTGAACACCACGGGGAACTGTCCCCCAAGTGGACCTGTACGCCACAGGGGCCTTTACACCACGGGGGCCTGGACACCATAGAGGACTGCACACCACGGGGTTCTTTACACCACGGAAGCCTGTTACAACACAGGGGCCTGTACACCACGGGGACCTGTACATCACGGGGGCCTTAACACCACGGGGGCCTCTACACCACGGTTGTCTGTACACCATGGGGTCCTCTACACCACGGGAGCCTCTACACCACGGGGTCCTCTACACCAGGTGTACCTGTACACCACGGGAGCCTCTACAGCACGGGGACCTGTACACCATGGAAGCCTCTACACCACGGGAGCTTTTCCACCACGAGGACCTGTACACCACGGGGACCTATACATCTCGTGGGCATTTACGCCGCGGTGGCCTGTTTACCAAGGGGGGACTGTACACAACAAGAGACTTTACATCACGGGAGCCTCTTCAGCACGGGAGCCTCTACACCATGGTTGGCTGTACACCAAGGGAGCCTCTGCATCACGCGAGCCTGCACACCATGGGCACCTCTATACCATGGAAGCCTCTACATCACGGGAGCCTCCACACTACGGGGGCCTGTACACCACGGGGACCTGTACACCACGGGGGCTTTTACACCATGAGGGACTGTACACCACGGGAGCTGTACACCACAGGGGCCTTTACACCACGGGGACTTCTACACCTCGTGTGCCTGTGCACCACGGGGTCTTCACAATGGGAGCCTCTATATCACGGTAGCCTCCACACCAGAGGGGAGTGTACACCACGGGAGCCTCTACACTACGGGAGCCTCTTCAACACGAGAGCCTCCATACCAGAGAGGACCGTGCACCACGGGAGCCTTCATACCACGGGGGACTGTACACCGCGGGAGCCTCCATACCACGGGAGCCTGTACACCACAGGGACCTGTACACCACGGGTGCCTGTACTCTATTGGGTCCTGTACATCACTGGGTCCTGTGCACCACTGGGTCTGTACACCATAAGAACCTGTACACCACGGGGGATTGTACACCATGAGGATCTGTACACCACGGGTGCCTGCACACCACGGAAACCTTTACACCACGGGGACTTATACCTCTCGTGTGCCTGTACACCACGGGGTCTTCTACACCACGGGAGCCTCTACACCACGTGGGAGTGTACACCACGAGAGCCTCTACACCACAGGGTTTTGTTCACCACGGGGTCCTCTACACAACGGAAGCCTCTACACCACGGGAGCCTCTACACCACGGGGTTCTGTACACCACGGAGACTTGTACACCACGGGAGCCCATACATCACTGGGTCCTGTACATCACTGGATCCTGTATACCACTGGGTCCTCTACGCCATGGGGACCTGTACACCACGGGAGCCTTTACGCTACGGTGGCCTGTATACCACGGGAGCCTGTTTACCACGGTGGCCTGTACACCAAGGAAGCCTTTACACCACGTGGGCCTGAAGGCCACGTGGGCCTGTACACCACAGGGGCGTGTTCACCACGGGGACTTGTATACCACTGGGTCCAGTATGCCACGGGAGCCTGAACACCAAAGGGGCCTTTACACCACGTGAGCCTGTACACCACAGGGGCCTTTACACCACATGGATCTGTACACCACGTGGGCCTGTAAACCACAGGGGCCTCTACAGCACGGGGGCCTGTACACCACAGGGGCCTGCACACCGCGGGGGCTTGTACACCACGTGGGCCTGTACACCACGTGGGCCTGTACACCAAGGGGGACTGTATACCAAGGGGGACTGTATACCAAGGGGGACTGTACATGATGGAAATAATTCACCGCTGGGCGTCGAGGATTTGAGGCTTGGACCACCGCATGGTAGGCCAGTGCATTCTTCACTCAACTACGAGTTGTGTGTGTGTGTGTGTGTGTGTGTGTGTGTGTGTATGTGTCTGTGTGTGTGTGTGCGTTTTCAAGATACTGTGTCAGGCGGAGACGTGAAACATGTATTCAGGCCGCGGCTGGTTCATTATTAGGACAAGGTCATCCTATGCATGACGCGATAAGCCTCTCTTGTTAGAGATAAGATTTGCTCATTCTTGATAGAGACGTGGAAGTGGGTAGGGCACAGAGACGCGCCAGATTAGGCGTGTTGGGCCGCCCGACAGGTTTCCCAGCACTGGCCAGGTTCGAACGTGGCCTCCCAGGTAACCAAGTCTGACGTAACGTTATCTCTTCATCTTACAGAATTATCTGTTATCACTTTTTATGACACTGATCGAGACTCCCCGGGTACTACTAAACAAGTGTTTGGTCTTTAAAGACGAACTGTATTCATCTAACAGATGAATTATGAGTGCATTAATCTTACCATTTCATTTCAGAGATAGATTATCTGATACGATTAAGTAATTCGATAACTGAACCATTGAAACTGTTCTTTACCGGTGTGAGGAGATGTAATGTCCACTTCAATACTTAATCTTATCTGCTGTATACTCTTGACCTAACCGCCCCATTACAGTGAGAGATCGTTGGTGGTTCCACAGAAATCCAAGGCAGATAACACCCCCAGTAGCTGCAGATCACGAGTCCCAAAGCGGCTACATAAGTCCAAAATGACGGCAAAGGCTACAGTATTTCCGTTTGTGTGTTTCCTATCCAGAGGGCGTGAGGCTATCGTCTCAGTGAGTGGCAGAGTTGTGCAGCGTATGAAGGCCAGCAACTGACCTAGCAGGTCTCTCAGTGGATCAGAGAGTCACTCCCTGACATTCAGCGCTATGAAGAGGTGTAGATCATGAGTCGTACATGCTGAACTAATGGACATTCCTTCCGAGTCATGGAGAACCTATGGAGCGGTTTATTACCCAGCTCCTTCATCGTTCGCCATACACAGAAACTGACATTTTCCTTGAGAATATTTCTGACCACTTCAGTGTTGTGATTTCTCTCCAATAAGATGTCACATTGACAATCGCATGCCCAGATATTAGCTTTGCCTACAGAAATCTTTGATTTAGTGTAAAGACATAACCTTAGATGGTTCTGAGTCTCAGTGTGATATATTGTTTCACTGATATTATGATGCTGCTTCTGGTGTGATCGGAGAAGTCCACGAGAAGATCTGTGGGGCTTGGTTGGGATTGCTGTGGTCCCGGTGCGCTGTGCGTGTCGGGTTGTGGGCACAGCAGATAAGCTGGTTTCTCTTCGCTTGCTCCCGGCGATACCTCGCTACGCGGGAATCAGAGGAACAAGCTCGTAGAATAATCATATTTTCCCTTTGACCCAAGAGCTACGGGGTTTAGTCGGCTAACTGAGTTTTGATGGAATAAACCAACAAGGTAATTGAGCTATGACGCTGTTAGCAACAAATTAAATCAAACTGGAGATAAAAAAAAAAAAAAACCTAACCAAATTTTGACAGTTTATGGAAATGAATGAAAGAGTTTGGTGATGTTCCCTCACAGTTGGAGAGAAACACTGAACAGACAAGGGAATGTGACCTAGAATGAAATCATAATACATGATGCTGAGAAAATTCCAAACACAAATAGTCAGATAAAACGCGAAAGAGATGCAAATGTTTGCGAAGACAGCCATAAATAATAGTGAAAGGAACACTGTATAAAGGAGCGAAGCTTTGGCCGGCTGGGCCATGAGGTGACGACGGTGTTGGAAGGACGAGATGTTGAAGAAAGCATCGCAAAAAATTCAGAAATGTAAACAAAAGCTACATCCATTGACAGGACAGGAAAAGGAAGGTAGAGGTGGACAGGGAAATACCAACAGAAGAGAACTTGACAAATGTTCAACTGTGTCGTGGCAGGTGTGTCTCATACCTGTGCATTTGGTGCCAGGTATGTCTCATACCTGTCTTTGTGGTCCCAGGTGTTTCTCATACCTGTGTGTCATGCCAGATGTGTCTCACATGGGGTGTATGGCGCCAGATGCGCCTCATACCTGTGAGTATGTGGTGTCAGGTATGTCTTATACCTGTGATTGGTGCCAGGTGTGTCTCATACCTGTGTGTGTGCTGCCAGGTGTGTCTCATACCTATGTGTGTGATGCCAGGTGTGCCTCATACCTGTGTAGGTGGTGCCAAGTGTATCTCATGCTCATGCCTGTGCGTGGAGTGCAAAGTGTGTCTCATACCTGTATCTGTGGTGCCAAGTGTGCCTTATACCTGTGTTTGGTGCCAAGTGTTTCTCATACCTGAGTGTGTGGTGCCACGTGTGTTTCATCCTGAGGGTTTAGGGCTATTTGTTTCTCATACCAGTGTGTATGGTGTCAGGTGTTTCTCATACCTATGTGAGTGATGTCAAATATGTCTCATATCTGACTGTGTGGTGCTAGGTGTGTCTCATACCTGTGTGAGTGGTGCTAAGTGTGTCACATACATGTGCTTGTGGTGCCAGGTGTGTTGCACACCTGTGTGTGTTTTGCCACATGTTTCTCATACCTCTCTGAGTGATGCCAAATATGTCTCATACCTGACTGTGTGGTGCCAGGTGTGTCTCACACCTGTGCGGACGATGCCAAGTGTGTTTCACACCTTTTAGTGTGGTGCCAAATGTGTCTTACACCTTTGTGTGTGGAGCAATGTGTGTCTCATGCCATTGTGTATGGTGGCAGTTGTGTCTCATACCTATGTAAGTGATGCCAGATGTGTCTCACACCTATGTGTGTTGCGCCATATGTGTCTCATAACCGTGTGATTGGTGGAAAGTCTGTCTCATGCCTGTGTGTGTGGTACTAGGTGTGTCTCATACCTATGTGAGTGGTGCTAAGTGTTTTTCCTACCTGTGGGTGTGGTGCCAGGTGTATCTCCTACCGGTGTTTATGGTGCCAGGTGTGTTTCAGATCTGTGTGAGTGGTGTTGTGTGTGTCTCATACTCGTGTGTATGGTGCCAGGTGTATCTCATACCTGTGTGAATGGCGCCAGGTGTGTTTCATACCTGCTTGTGTGGTGCCAGGTGTGTCTCATATTTCGGTCAGTGGTGCCAGGTGTGCTTCATATCCGGGTGAGTGGTGCCAGGTGTGCCTCATATCTGGGTGAGTGGTGCCAGGTGTGTCTCATACCTGTGAGTGTGTTGCCAAGTGTACCTCATACCTGTGTGCGTGGAGGCAAGTGTGTCTACTACCTGTGTGTATGGCACCTGTAGTGTCTCATTCCTTTGTGACTGGTGCTAGGACTGTGGTGGTACTGGGACTGTGGTGGTGCAGCAGTCGGGGATGATGCTGGGGGTTGCTGTGGTGCTGGGGTTGTTGTGGTACTGGGGTTATCATGGTGCTGGAGCTGTAGCGGTGGTGGGGTTTTGGTTATGCTGGGGTTGTGATGGTGCTGAGTTTGTGGTGGTGCTGGGGCTGTGGTGGAGCTGGGGTTCTGGTGGTGCTGGGACTGTGGTGTTGGGGTTGTGGTAGTGCTGGGGCTGTGATTATGTTGGGGTTGTGATGGTGCTGGGATTGTGGTGGTGCTGGGATTGTTGCAGTGATTGGGCTGTGGTGGTGCTGGGACTGTGTTGGTGCACGGGGTTGTGTTGGTGATGGGGCTCTGGTTGTGCTGGTGTTATGGTGGGGCTTTTCGTGTGGTGGGTCTG
>JAUUDW010630636.1:0-11309 GCA_032361385.1 Panulirus guttatus
TTATTCTCTTTTAATTATCTACATACCTTCTAACATTTACCAAACTAATTTGGGAGTTTCTGATATCTTCCACAATCACAAACAGCCTCGAAAGGACCCAATAGTTTTTTTTTTCTTTTGATGCTGTTTGAATCCCTTTGTATTTCTTTTATATTTGTATGACTTGGCCAGAGTGTTAGTAGCCACACGACACGACCAGAATGACATCGTCAGTAGCCACGTGACAAGGCCTGAGTGTTAGCAGCCACAAGACACGACAAGAGTGTTAGTAGCCACATGACAAGGCCAGTGTCAGTACCCACGAGACACGACCAGAGTGCTAGTAGTAAGATGACACAACGAGAGTGTCAGTAGCCACATGATATTACCAGAGTGTCTGCAGCTACATTGCATGACCAGTGTCGGTAGCCACGTGACACAGGCTGACACACTGTCTGGTGGTGAAGCGTCCCTGTCTGTGACTGAGAATGTTTTATCTAATCAAGTGTGTAATAATTGCTGCCGCCCTTGCTACTGGCGGTCTCCGCGACGCCACAGGCAACATTTTCTTTTTTCATCACCTTAAAACATTTACAACTTTGACTGTATTAGGTCAGCGTTGCTATATCTTACACTCTTCGTTAGGCTCAGTAATTTTTTGTTCGGGAAGTTTCTCAACTTTTAATTGCATAACAAAAAGCTGTTCATTTAAAGTTAATGGAATTGAAATTACCTCTTTGTTATGAGAAACAGAAGAATGGCGTGATCCTGTACAGTTTGTTAACCTTCCCACTGGTTGTGTGGTGGAGGCTGGTGGGTCTTGTGCGTCCAGGGGCGGGAACCATGTAGCCCACCTGCCGGAATTTGCTGTTCTGCGGAACCCGCCCTCACCATCCTTCCAGAGCCTGTGGTGTGTTAACTACCTCCACCCCACACCAGCTAGTGGGGTAGGGGGGTTCCTGCACCGTGTTGATGTCCCCCTGCTGCTGTATTCCATGCCTACTCACTTCACTGCTTCTGTACCCCAGCCTACTCATTTCAATACTGGTGTACCCCAGCATCCTCACTTCACTGCTGCTGCAACCCAGCCTACTCACTTCACTGCTGCTGTACCCAAACCTACTCATCTCACTTATGCTGTACCTAGCCTCCTTACTTTAATGCTGCTGTACCCTAGCCTACTCACCTCACTGCTGCAGTACCCCAGCCTCCTCACTTCACTGTTGCTGTAGCCCAGCCTACTCACTTCACTGTTACTGTAACCCAGCCTACTCACTTCACTGTTGCTGTATCCCATGCCTATTCACTTCACTGCTGCTGTGACCCAGCTTACTCACTTCACTATTGCTGTACCCCAGCATCCTCACTTCACTGCTGCTGTGCCCCAGCCTACTCACTTAACTGCTGCTGTAACCAAACCTACTCACTTCACTGCTGCTGTACCCAGCCCCCTCACCTCACTGCTGCTGTACTGAAGCCTCCTTACTTCACTGCTGCTGTACCCCAGCCTCCTTACTTCACTACTGTTGTACCCCAGCCTCCTTACTTCACTGCTGCTGTACCGCAGCTTCCTCACTTCACTGCTGCTGTACCCCAGCCTCCACGCTTCCCTGCTGCTGTACCCCAGCCTCCACACTTCCCTGCTGCTGTACCCCAGCCTCCTCACTACTCTGCAGTTGTACCCCAGCCTCCTTACTTCACTGCTTCTGCACCTTAGCCTCCTTACTTCACTGCTGCTGTACTCCGGCCTCCTTACTACGCTGCAATTGTACCCAGCCTCCTTACTTGACTGCTGCTGTACCCCAGCCTCCTTACTAAGCTGCTGCTGTACTGAAGCCTCCTCGCTTCACTGCTGCTGTACCAAGCCTCCTCATTTCACTGTTGCTGTACCCACGCCTCCTCACTTCACTGCTGCTGTACCCCAGCCTCCTCTCTTCACTGCTGTTTTACCCCAGTCTCCTCACTTCACTGCTGTTGTACCCCAACCTCCTCACTTCACTGTCGCAGTTACCCAGCTTCCTCACTTCACTGTTACTGTTACTCAGCCTCCTCGCTTCACTGCTGCTGTACCAAACCTCCTCATTTCACTGTTGCTGTACCCACGCCTCCTCACTTCACTACTGCTGTTACCCAACCTTCTCACTTCACTGCAGTGGTACCCTAACCTCCCCACTTCACTGCTTCTGTACCCCAACCTCTTCACTTCACTACTGCTGTACCCCAGCATCATCACTTCGCTATCTGAGCAACACAAAGCGAAAGGTCTTACTGAAACAAAGCCAAACTCCAACATGCATCAAATTTAGAGCTTCCTACCTCGTGGTTCCATAAGTAACTCACTGGTGCTTCCGAACTATTAATGTTTAATAGGCGCAGCTGGTGGGCTGGGAACAGGCATCAGATTATTAATTCATTAGGCGATATTTTGTTTGAGAATGAGAGAGGAATACTCTAATAAAAGCAGTTGCTGTAGATATACTTCCGCATCGGAGACTTCAAGTCAGTGGCTAACAACGTGTGTCGATGTGCTCGACGTGTCAGTAATATGGTGAAAATAAGAGAGAGATGTGCAAACGTCAAAGCTCAGGAATGAAATGCTCAATGGAAGCTAGAGAGGCAAGACTCAGTGAGCACGTATACTGTGGGAGTAGCCTCTCTGACCAACGGGAGGCGTCCTGACAAAAAGAAAAATTCTCAACCTCCAGAACACGAGGTTATGAACCTTGGTCATTATATAGCGTGACCTTCGACTGGACCCTTAAGGGTCAGGTCAAGGGTCACGCAAGCATATCCGAGGGTCGTACCATCATGATCAAGGGCCGTACCGTCGTGCTGGAGGGTCGTGCAAGTGTCACTACCCGGAGCCACACTACAGCAATTAGCTGGGGATGGAGGGAGGCGTGATGGTTAATGGTGTCAGACCGGTAATCCCATTAAGTTATCA
This sequence comes from Panulirus guttatus, assembly GCA_032361385.1. Taxonomy (NCBI): domain Eukaryota; kingdom Metazoa; phylum Arthropoda; class Malacostraca; order Decapoda; family Palinuridae; genus Panulirus; species Panulirus guttatus. The sequence goes on from JAUUDW010630636.1 coordinate 2,924, forward strand.
GGTTGGCAATAATCCCGTATAAACCCGGGTGGCTGTGCAGTGCTAAGGTAGAGTTACTGCAGCGCTGGCCTCATGCAGGATTTATCTGGTGGGATATTACGTGCTAATAAATTTACTGAGGTGAGAGGGAGTTGGCCAGGGTGTGTGGCGACGCTGGGCCTCAGGTTCTTGGTAAGATATGTTCTCGTGTGATGGAAGTTGGCGGGGAACAGTGATTCTTATCACAGATATTGTTGCTGGTAACAGTCTAAGTCTGTACTGGGTTAACGTCTTCATGGCTCTCTGATAAAACTCTTGGTCAGGTGAAGAAATGGTGGAGATTCTAGTGGTTAACTAGGCTGTTTGTTACAGTGGTGGAGAACAGAGGTTTGCTGGTGCTTCATGCCAACCCTAGTGTATGGTAACTCCTGGAGCGTGACGGCGCGACCCTTGGCTTATAATAGTGTTAGGTAAAAGACAGGCCATTATATCCAGAGATCGAACTGTCGTGCTCAAGAACTGTACCATTGTCCTAAGGAACTGTACCGCTTTGCTCAAGGCGCAATGGATACATCAGACTCCTCTTGGGTTCTAACCTCACGAGGTAAGATCCGTGTGTTGTGTTCTTACAAAAATAGCATTGCGATTATTTCAACCTAATCCATATTTTGTTACTATGCAGTGTGAGTTGAGAGCACAGCACACTACACTGCTATACGAGGGTTATGACTACGATAAACATCTCTGTTATGCCGTGGGCTGGTAACGTCGAATTTAACTTGTTGAGAGCACAATACGTGCGTCATCCACTTGAAATCCATTTCACTTACACTGAAGTAACATTAAGGCCGTATGGTTTTCACTGCATCATGAAAGGTCCTTTCAAGCGGTTTACATAACAGCTAGAGAGTGGATGTGAGCAAATGAGGCAGTTATGCCGTTCTTCCTGGTGCTACTGCCCTGAAGCGGGAAACGGCGAATAGATAGGTGGTAGGTCTTTCTAGTGTTTAGCTAGAGGCATCGCTAACAACTTAATTCACCCTTCCTTTCCTTCACTTTTGTTCTGACGGTACTATAGCTGTCTCTCCCGTTGACAAAGCAACTCTATTTGGTTTCCGTTTCTCCTCTAACTCCACCTTGGATGACTCAAACATTCCTTCACTTCCTGATGCTCCTCTTACTTGTCCTGTGCCCCTTGCTGTAATCTCTTTTTGAAATGTCCGAAAAGCGCATCTTTCTCTGGACACAAGAAAGGCAGATGGACCTGGTGACATCCATCCCCATGTGCCTCCGATCTTTCGCCTGTGCTTGCTCATCTGTTACTTTTCTATTTGAAAACCAGAAATTTTCCTTCTTTGTGGAAGCTTGTGTTGGAACGTCTCATACCCAGGAAGGAAGACCGTTCTAATAACTCCTCCAATTATCGTCCTGTTGGTCTGAGTTCTATTATTTCCAAAGCTTTTGAATCTCTCCTCGACTCTCATATCCTCAGACACCTTGATCCGCACAGTCTTCTCTCGTATCACCAATATGGCTTCCGTAAGGCGAGCTCCACTGTTGATATTCTTTCTTATCTTACTAATGTCTGGTTATCATCCCTGAAAGGTTTTTGGGAATCTTATGTAATTGGTTTGATATATCCAAAGCTTTTGACAGGGTGTGACACTGGGGTATCATATCTAAGCTCCCCTTTTTTGGCTTTCCTCCCTCAATTTGCTCCTTCATATCTAGCTTCCTCTCCGACCGATCTATCTCCGGGGTTGTTGATGGATCAGCCTCTACCCCTTTCTCGATCAACAGCGGTGTTCTCAAGGTTTTGTCTTATCCCCTACACTTTTTCTCCTTCATATCAACGATTTCCTTTCTTCCATAAATAACCAAATGAACTCATGTGATGACGGCTCAGCACTGCATTCCTCCACATCCTTCAATTCTGCTCCATTTTTTCTCAGTGGATTTGCATTTTGTCCCAACACAACTTCCTCAGTGACCTCAGACCTGGAGAGGATGTCTCAGTGGGGTGGAAGAAATTTGGTTAAGCTTAATGCCACCAAGACCCAGTTTTTGCCCATCTCTCTATCGAAAATTCCTCACAACTTTCTTCTTTCCTTTGACAGATCTATAATTCCACCTCTTGAGAATATGAACATACTTGTAACATCCACCCTACCTTGGAAACTTCACATTACAGAAATAGCTAAGTCTGCCTCAAAGAAACCGATGGTCCAGTTTAGGTGTCAAAATTTTTTTCCTCCGAACAGTTGCTCCGTTCCTACAAAGGATTGATTTGTCCTTGTATGGAATACTGCTTTCACATCTGGGATGGTTCTAGTTTTACATCCTTACTTGACAGAATTGAGCTGAAAGCGGTCCGACTTATCAGCTCTTCCAGGCTAACTTCAAAACTTGACCCACGAGCCCTATTACGCAATGTTAATTTCCTTTCCCTCTTCTTCTGGTACTACTTCGGGTTTTGCTCCTGAGAGCTAGCTTCTTGTGTGCCACCACCATAAGCTAGACCACTCAATACTCAATACTCGGCAAGCTGCTGCGACACATGATCATTGTGTGGCCGTTGGCAACGTAAGGGTGGGCTGTTTTGATATCTGATCTTTCCCTGCATGTCAAAGCTTTGGAACTCTCTGTACTATCATATATTTCCCAATATCTGTAACTTGGCACATTTTGAAAGCTTTTTTTCACTTCCTCCAAAATTCATAATGTTTTTCCTCTTCTCCCTTTCATCAACCTCTTTATATTTCAATTAAAGCTGGCCGTGCATAGACTTGCATTTGAATTTCTTAAGAAATGGGATGACTGTCTTGTTGATTTGTAAGTTAGAATTTTCAGTGTATGTATGGATGATGATGAGCTGCCTGAAGATTGGCAAAACGCCCGTCAAGTGCCATTCTGTCCAGACAAGAGGGTCAAAAGTAAATGTTTGAATTTCATAGGCATAGATTTGTTTGGCGTACCTCGTGAGTTGTATGGGAAAGTTGTGATTGATAGGGTTATGGCATGCACAGGGTATCAAACTGAAGAAAGATGTGATTTCAGGGGTGGTATAGGATGTGTAGATCAGGAATTTGCTTTAAAAAATGTGTGTGAAAAATACTGAGAAGAACAGAAGGATTTGTATATGGCATTTTTGGATCTGGAGAAAGGGTAGACAGAGATGTTTTGTGAAAAGTGTTATGAACGTATGGTGTAGGAGAAAAGAAGTTAGAAGCAGTGAAGAGTTCTTATCAGAAGGGAAAGGCGTGTGTGCGAGTCGAAAGAATGGAAGGAGGATTGTTCCAGGTGAAGCTGGGTCTGTGTCAGGGATGTGTGATGTCGCAAAGGCTATTTGATGTTAATGGATGGGGTAATAAAGGAGGCGGATGCGAGGGTTCTAGAGTAGGAGCAAGCCTGCAGTCTGTCGAGGGTAAGTGGCCTGGGAGATAAGTCAATTACTGTTTGCTGATGACATGGCTCTGGTGGCAAGTTCGAGTGAGAAACTGCAGAAACTAGTTTCTGAGTTTAGGAGAGAGTGTGCAAGGAAAAAGTCGATAGTAACTGTGGATAAAAGCAAGGTTATCAGATTTAGTAGCGGAGAGATACAGGTGAGTTGGAGTGTGAGTTTGAATGGAGAGAGGCTGATGTTTGTGGAGTGTTCTAGACGCTAAGGAGTAGACAGTCTGTGATTTAGGCATCGCGCAATCGTGAATATCATCGCATGACAGCATCTTGACACAAGGTTCAGGTGCTGGATCATTAACGTTACGTGTGCTTGCTTTGGAGCCCTACCTGACACGTGTGTGCGCTTTGAACTTTTGAAGCAGTTCGGATGTGACTTTCCACTAAACCTTTGCCTTTCGAGGCAGTCTCCAGGAATTGTTTGGTCTCGTTCAGTAACTCCTAAACTCCCGTTTAGCCCATCCTAACTACCTTAGGCATTGACGGTATCACAGACCGTGAATGAATGTTGACGAACAAGAGCGCTGCACAGTTGTCTTAGTGTATTTACCATTTCCTTGATGGTGTCAAGGAACATTGTGCTGTTGTTTTTCCCATACTGGACTTCGACTGGAGCAGGAGTGGTACTGCTGAGGACAAGGTGCATTGGCGAACACGTCTGTATCCTCTGCCAGAACAAGAACAGCTTCATCACCTGACCTTCGGACATGGACAACATGAGGCATCACACGGGCGTCTGCCTCCTGTTGCACGGACAGGTTGTGTTGTCTCCTTTGTGTTCCCCTTTGCCATGTATTACCACAGCTCCATACGTGTTACATACAACCTCCTGTCATCAAGCTTCCATGGAAGCTTCCGGAGCTCTACAGAAGTGATGAGGTTAGTCTGACCCACCTTCCCTGAGGGCATCCAAGTCTGTGCAGGAGCGTTGATATTGATATATTCCACCTTTCCTAAATAGCTCCCAGGACACTTGTGAAGGCATAAGATTGATCTGGCCCATCCGCTCAGAGGGACTCACGTTTACATATGAAATGGGGTCGGTCTGGCCCTCTATTCCAATGGTCTTCCAAGGCTCCGCAGGTGTAATGATGTTGGGCCGATCCACCCTCCCTGAGGCCTCCCCTCACTGAAGTTCCCATTTGTTCTCCTGTTTTCCTCGTGCTTTTCACTTTCTTCCAAATCATTTTTTTTCTGATGTTTACAGCTACTCTCTCAACCCATCTTTCACATGAGCATCTATTTCAGTCTGCACTTTCCTCTTGGCTATCCTAATCATCCGCACTCCTTTCCTGCAGATAGTATATATACCTCTCATATCTCCTTCACGAGCAACGTAACTTTCTCATCCCACGATCACTAACTTTTCTCAAACGTCCACATCGCAGCTTCCGCACACCACACCCTACCCGCACATGTCGGTAATGCTTCCATAAATTCCTTCCACTCTTCGCTGCTGTTTTGTTACTTTCACTTTATGCCCTTCTTCACCCAACCTCTTTTGTTGTCTTCACACACTAGCCTTAAAATTTTGCATATATTTTTCAGGTTTACTGCCTCTCAAATCTAATTAACGTCAAACGTTCTGAAATATATCAGTGACTCGTTCTAATGCATTGTTCATAAGGAATCTAATTATTCTAAAGTTCACGTGTCATTACCCGTCAAAATTAAGATGACAGGAGCCTTCAAGTAAAAATCCTAGTAATCCGTTATGGTAGGTAATCTTTTTGTTGTAATTTTCTTATTTTCCCATCCAGTATATTGTTAAGGTATCAGATATCTGTAATCCACTTAGATTTTGGAACGAAGAGAACAGTGTGTGTGTGTGTGTTTACCGGTCTGTGCATACTATTGCAGAGGCTTCAACGTGGAGATGAGCGGAGTTTAATGGGCCTCCTTTTGTGCAGTATAATGTCAAACCTTGTTTCATCCATGCTCTCAGTAGTTCACTGCCGAGTCAAAATCCGCCAGATTACGCCATTTGTAACAGGAATATTCTATATAGTCAAACGTCCAGGTGCAGGAGGAGGAAAATACAGAACTTGTGTAATGCTGTGGCACCGCACCTCACGCCCACGCCCTGGGTCTGGCGCAGGATGAGGCTCAGCGACATAGACTCGTTCCACCATGCCCCCGCCAGGCTCCACTAAATCTAACACTATTCCGCTGTAAGATTCGAGATCGTAATTCATGAAAAATGGAATCATTGCTTTCCCACTGAACTGCAGAGGCTCAGGGATAAGTTTTAACTGCCTTCTGATGTATTTGCAACTGGATCAGACATGTACTAACCCTGGAGTAGTTGTTCGTTCCGACAATGGTGTTTAATCGCGATGGGTTCCCTTTTCCAACATCTTGACCAGGTTCCAACCCAAAATGAGAATTATGTCCTTCAGTTCAGCATTATGCAATGCTCACAGTCCTCATGTGTTCGACTGTATAAACCGAATATGAATATTAAGAGAGAAAAAGACGGTCATACAGATACATCACAACTAGTGGAAGAGTTGGATTTGCAGATGGCACACCAGACGACCAGTTCTGAGTTGAGTCACAGCGAGACAACACAGAGTATCATGCTCCACAGTCTGCTGTACCTTGACTTCGGCCTCATAGCAAACAGGGAGGAAAATCCTCTGGCAAAGGTACGATCGACGAATAATGACTCTCGAAATGTTTGGAAGGAAGACTGTTGATCACAGAACACCAGGACTTAGTCAGACTCAGTTCCGGCAATCTGTGTTTTGCTCGCGAGACAACAGTAAGGCTGAGAAGTAATTCTTATACTGCATCGTTATCGATAATTGTGTACCGTTGGTCCAGTCACACTTTTGTTTATAGAGTTTTCTTCATCCATCTTATTCTTGCACTACTGGACATACTGTATAAACTGTCTTTCCCACATACTACTCCTTTCTACTGTTCCATCTCATGCACTTCACCTTGAATCCTATCTCCCCTTCACATCACTAACATTATCCTCATCATCATTTTTTTACACCTGATCATTACTTTTGTCTTTATTATTTCATCTTTTATCTTTGGCGAGTATAATATTTCTCACATCTCTTTCTGTTCACCAGTATGGCTTGTTCAAGGTGAGGTCCTCCTGTGGTATTCTCTCCTTTGTGAGATACTGGAGAACTCTAGGGTGTGGCTCTTGATGTATCAAAAGCATCAGGCAAGGTACGGCGTCAGAGTTTGATGTCGAGGTTACATTCCTCTTGACATTCCTCCTTTTCTCTCGTCTGTCATGTCCACCTTCCTCTCCAGCCAGTCAGCTTCAGTAATTTTTGATGACTCTCAACATCAATCTTTTTTCTAATCAATAATGAAGGTCTTCAGGGGCCTTTCCTGGCCCTTACGCTCTTCATCCTCTTTATCAACGATTTCCTTTATCCAGCAGATGACCAAGTTTACTCATATGTTGATGACTCACTACTGCAGTCCTCTACCTCTCTCACCGCTAGATCTGATCCTGCACCATCAAAGTCTCGTCTCTTCACAACTGCCTCCGTAATTTGTGACTTGGACAAGATTTCATGGCGGGCAATCACAACTTGATTAAGTTTGATGCGTTTAAAATCTTCTTCTTTTTTTCCCTCACAACTGTTCTTTTCCTCTGATGGTTCTGCAATTCCACCGCTCAACACAATGATTCGTATCACTATAACATCTAATCTGTATTGAAAATCCCTTAATACACAAATACCTACGGAACGATTCATTCTTGTCGAGGTACAGCTCTCACTTTTAGGGCGGCTCTGTTTCTACACACTTACATGACAGAGTCGAGTCCAAGGCAGTTCGACTAATTCTCTCTTAGTCTGACCTAAAATCTTGACTCGCTTTCCCTTCGTCAAAATGTTGGCTCTCTGCTCCTTTGCTATAGATATCAATCTGGTTTTTGCTGCTTTTATGCCCGGTCTGTAGCTGAAGTACGTACGCAATACACGACAAGCCAATATGTTACACATCTACTGTGTTACTATCAGCAATGTAAGAGTGAGCCGTTGTAATGTCAGTTATCATCGCTTAGCTTTGGAACTCTTTTCCATCTTGTCTCTGCTAACAGATATGACGTGTCCCTTTTTAAAAAGCAAGATTTTCATTTCCTCCAAAACTCTTAGACTATTTCTCCTCTTTGCTCTTTGCAAATCTGTTTTTCAATATTTCATTTTACATTTTATCTATAGCCTTGGTGGGAACACGACTTATGTTCGTGACCGAAACCTTCACAGTAAATTAAAAGAAATACATATAAAGAATATTTCATACTTCCCCAGTTTTCTTTGCGTCCGCACATAGTTGGGTAGCATCATGGCCACACTTACCAGTTTATTTAAATTATGACATAAAACATGAGCATTTGGCTTTCACACTTGCGTGCGTGGAGGACATTTTATCTTTATTCACAGCCGCTGCGATAAGGCGGTTGGTAGGCCCGACATATTTAAATTCCAAGCCTGATACATGTAAAAGCCTTGCATTTGAGCCATCTAAACTCCCAAACGTTTCGGCATCAACAACGGGGCGCGAGAAATGTAAACACTGGTGCACATTAAGCTTTCATCCTGTGCCTGAGGACTTTAAGCGTAAAGACGTATGAGGCGGGCGTGTCATCTGAGGCAAGTCTTAAACTGGGCAGTATGGCTCGCGGCTTGAAAGGGGTTGATTAAGCTGCTGCCCAGGACTGAGTTTGTTATAAAGAACTAGCTTCTTCGGCTGGCCTTGAACCTGGTGTCGAAGCTTCGATCATTTTGTGCTTCGAACCTTCAGTCATTTCAGGTGCTCTCGTGTCCAGACGCAGTCCACACAACACGCTTCCTCCAGCACATCACCCCCGCCCCCTGGACGGCCATCCTCACCTCCAACCCCAACCCTTCCCCTTCCCTCGACTCCTATCCATTGAGCTGTGTTGCGCCCCATCACACACACACGTACACAC
>JAUUDW010630647.1:0-11308 GCA_032361385.1 Panulirus guttatus
TCCTTAAGTTAGCTGGGGTATTGGGAGGGGCCATTACACTGTCACCTGAGCCCTCCCTCTCACTGGTGGCAGGGTCACATAGTAAAGTGTAGTCAGAGGAGTACACCGTAAGTAAGCAGAGGTCATGGGAGGGGCCATTACTCTACTACCTGGGCCCTCCCTCTCGAAGGCAGTAGAGTCCTGAAGCACACAATGCAATGGTCAGAGACAGAAAAAAAAGATTCTTCTCATGTTTGATCATCCCACCTAAAGAAGCTCAAGGTTAAACTTAGATGGTTCAAAGGAGGCAGCTGAATAGGTACCTGAATTAAGAGAACTGCTCTGAAAGGGATTCATATTTACACTTTGTGGAGAACAGAAAAGATGGGGTTGATTTGATAACAGCCTTTAAGTTTCAAATTTAGTTGGATGACACTGATAAGGAACAGTTTTTCATGAAAGAGTAACAAGAGGGATAACAAAGAAGCTAGGCAGGAAACTTTTTAGAAAGAACACGAAGTACTCTTTTGACTTAAGGGTGATGGCTTGCTGTAATAGACTACATAATGAAACTGTGATTGCAGGCAGTATACAAATGTTTTAAAGTCTACCTGATTTCTTAGAAGAGATGGGGCCCCATGGATGTTGAATTCTATCCCCATACTGTACATATAGATAAATGCAGGACTATATTATTTCTTGGTGATATTCATCCATGTGCCTAATCCCTATGTAGGAAACCTAACCATAGAGTATGGTTGGTTCCTTTGAAATTTAGTAAAACCAGCATCTGATATATGCAGCTTTGTCACTTTTTCCATTCAGTACAATCCCTAAAGTTAAGCTGTCAGTCAGATTTAGAAATAAGCTCAAATATGAATCATATAAGAACAAACAATGTTGGCTTAAGGTGGCTCATGGACCCTGGTCCTCAACGAAAAATTGTCACTGAATTTAGTACAGTTAGTTAAAAGCTATTTCACCTGAAGCAATCATTTTTTAGGATATAAGGCTAGGTTTATTTTTTGGGGGGTGGCTGATATCTTGTTTCTCTACATATATAATTATCTGTGTTTTATACAAGATACGTAATACCTGATGAAGAAACCCTACCTAAACCAACCTAGCTTGATGTAACCTAATATCATTTAAAGTGATTTCTGGAGGTAGAATGGAAAGGTAACTGTAGTAAATTCATTGATATAATTTCCATTGATATTGATAAGTTATTTCTTTTTAGGCTTATGTCTACTTCCACACCTCATACAATGTTCTAATTACACCTTGATTGTACCAGTGAATTAGTATGCCAAAGAAGTAATAACTCCCTCTGCTGTCTGATCTTGTCAAATTATTGGAATGCTGAAACTTTTGTCTCTAAATCTTTTCTTGAAAAACACAAACTTGTCTTGAAATCCCATACCCTCTTGATGGAGCTTGTTAGCAAATCATCCCTGGGGACAAACTGTAGGATTACCCATGGATTGTTACTGGGATTTTACACAGCATTCCCAAATAGATAAGCTGTTTCTTTCTGCGTGTTCCCTGGCCCGCTGTACGAGAAGAAATAACTCTCTACTAGTTCAACACTTTTTTTTCCCTCATTTCATCCCTTCCGTGTTTTGTTCCACATGATATGTCTAGAATTGAACTGTTGCTCCAGGTACAGTATGGTATTTATCCATCTACTTTACTCTCTTCTGATATTTACTTTAAGACTTGGGTTACTTTACTTTTTAAAGCATCTTTGTATCCATCACATTTATTATTTTTGATGTTGGTCATAGTTTTAAAGTTTGTGAGGGGTTAGGTAATATCCAGACTCTTTGACTGTTCTGTAAATCGTGTTGTATAGTCTTAGACTTTATTAGAGGAACTTAGTTGTGACACAGTAATTTGAGGAAGTTTTTGTACAGGCTGTATTGCTCCAAATTTAAGGGGATTGGGAATTTGATGCTTATGAGAAAACTAGTATCCTTATTTTCTTCAGATTTTGTCAGCCAGTTTAGGAGTCAAGTTTCTACTGTCAGAAAGATTATAGATAAATTTTCCAATAAGCATGGTTACAGAAAGAGTATGAATTATGAAATTGAAGGGTGGCCAGGAGTTTTTGTGAATAAGATTGTGTTGTTAGGCTTCATATTCCTGAATAAAGTACCCTTATATATTTAATGATTTTCTTGCCAACAGGTCACAGGGTAAGCTCAACATTCGTCAGGCAGTTGCAGCAACAATAGATGAAGTGGTAACATGCTTGAAGACCATCCCCAGCTTACCTTGGCCTCATTATGAAAGTCAAGTTTTAAGTATGCGTAGGTTGAATGGTGGCAGCAACATAGCACTAGTGAGAGTTTTGGGATCTTTATTGCACACTGTCTTACTGGCTACTGCAAACCCTCAGGCTATCCAGGCTTGGGAAGCTGCTCCTTTACCTCTCCCAAGACGTCTACCAGCTACAGAACCTGGTGTACTTCACTGTCTTGTAATAGTGATGTCTACTATTCCTGTTGATGACTGGCCCCTACTCAGTGCATGGGTATCACAACAGATCCCATCCCTCTCAACTGATTTAGCCCAGTTGGGCAACAGAGCAGCATCTGCAATACAATTTGCTGTTTCTTGTGATCCATGTGTTGCATCTAAGGCGTTAACTGCAAGTTTAGGTCATAGCTATGGTTGTGATCCTCGTTACAACTTGCCGATACTTACAAGACAAGTGATTGGTTGTAGTGATATTGATTATGAGAGTTTGGCTAACAAATCTAGTCTTTGGTTATGGCGGACACTCTTTTATTTCTGGAAGGAGCAACAAGTTGCCAATACGAAAGTTGATGGTAATTTAAGAATGGACACAATGACAGTGTTGGAAATTTCTTGTGCTATGAATGAGGGTTTGGTAAGAAAGGATGTTTCATATCATGTTGCAGTGCCACTTTTAGTTCCATTCCTACGTGAGATGCATAAGCTGATTCTTGCACTCACTAATGATACACAAACACACCTCAATGACCAAGAATTCTTTCAGCTGTTGACTGCTCTGCGATGGCAAGACCGTCTTTGTCAATTATGCTGTCAGGTTGTAAAGAAATCTAAATTTCATTTATTTTTACCAGAACTAACCCTTCACTGGCAGTGGATTGAAGAGGAACTACTTCAGAAAATGCCAGGGTCTTGGAGGTCATTACCATCAGAGCAATTAAAAGACATTGTCAAATGTATGAAGTCAGTGTTTGAAAAAGAATTTAATCCAATCCACAAGTTAGCATCTGATCTTCGGTCCCATTTATCTCCTGCATCATTCACCTCTCCTTTGATTTCAGGTGTCCATTCTCATCTCTTAGACTTGGTATCAGATCTAACTCCTACACCTGATAATCATAAGATGAACATTTTCATGGCCTCACCATCTGGAATAAAGATATGTGAATCTTTGATGGAAGTTGTTCAGAAAGTGGCTATGTGTGATGTGGAAAGTATTACAGACATACATGACCGTCTGAGTTTGATGGAAGAGATAATACAAACAGAATGTTTTGGACGCAAAGTATCCATGAACAGTATGGAGACTGATGTATTAGCTCTTCAAGTGCAAACATGGCCTTTACGTGACTATATGGCTTTCCATGCACTTTCATATGATACAGTAAACGGGGAGTTATCTCTTTATTTGCAAAACATGGTAGCAGGAGCTCCTGGAATATTCAGAGAACTGGTAGTAGCTTTGTCTGGTCCAACATTCCGTCTTTCCTCAGTCATCGGAACTCACAGATATCTGGTGCTCAGTCAGTGTACTGCCACCCGTTATACTGACATTTTTCTGAATTACCCACCTTGTGTTTCAGTGGAAGACATGGAAAAGCATAAAAAGGATAATGTACTCCATCCAGCAGCATGCCAGCTGACATACATTTTGTTAGCTGGTAATAGTGGGCATGATAATGGAAATTATAGTATAATAGAACAGGTACCAGCAGGTCTTCATGTAGAAAAAGTTGCCCAGCTAAAGGCAGTACGATCTACTTTGTGGAGTAATTGGTTAAATCTAGCAGATCCTGCAATGAGTTATGAAGCTTTATTTACTAAAGCTGCTGTCTCCTATATTACAACAGCAGTGGGTGCTCTTGCAAACAGAGTGGGCATTACTCCTGAGTTCAATATTGGAACATTTGACCTGGGCACAGCTTCACTCTGGGCCTCTAAGATTGCAGAAAATAATTTTCCTTCTTTACCAGATTGTATTCAAAATCAGCTTTATGAAGTGGCCAGCATAGCCCAAGAACTACAAGTGTGTTTTGACGACTGGTCCATTAAGTCAACCATTGCACTTCGTGGAGTATTGGCAATGGGAATCATTCAAGCCTCTATTTTGGGACACTTAGAGCCAGTTGACCCTGCTCAACGTCACAGTCTTATGCTTCAGTACCACCAGGAAGAGTTGGAAGATTTGGAATCTCACGGAATGCTATCAGAATGGTTTGAGTGCTTGAGAGGCTGTCTGGATTGCCCTCCTCCACATCAGATACATTCACATCAAGCATTCTTGAAAGCCAGATGTAACCATCTAAAGGCAGCAATATCCCATCTAGATCAGCAGGTTGCTTACCGACCTGACCCATCAAAATATCACCAGTTACGGCAAGATTTTACCCATTTTCTTTCCACTGTATTCATCCCTGAAAAGATTAGAGAGCTTTCAGCAGGTTTAGAATTATGCAAGAACATGCCTGTCACTATTGCTTTGAGAAGAAAGGTTGAATGCATGCTTTCCTCATGTGATAATTTTGTACAAAGAGTTATTCAGCAGTACCCTTTGTATCGTGATGTTACCTATCCATTTCTTCAGGCTGTCACCATGACCTGTGAAGCTCTTCGTCTAGCAGCTTGTCATTCATACCTCAAGAATATTGAATTTAGTTGTGGCACTAATTTAACAAAGGTTTTAGTAATGTATTCATCTTTTCCAGCACCAAGAGAACCTTCAAACTCTTTGCAACTTTTAAATGAACAGTTAGATATCACGCAGTTCATGCCATTCCTACTCCCAGAAGATAAATATCCAGAACAGGCAAAGGTCGCCAATAACTTAATCTTACGTGCAGCTCTCCTAGATTTACTGAATATAGCCTTTGCTCAACATCATTTAGATACTCCTACTGTAAATTTGGCTACACAGTTACTTGGTCAGGTTGCTTTTTGTTGGAGGCAGCAACAGGAGGAAAAAGCATTACTTGCGCAGGAAGAAGAGAGTTTGTACCGTTACAAAGCCCGCACTCTAGCTGCTTCTGAAACAGAGGATGAGATCCAGGAGCGGGAATTTCATGAGGCTTTCCCCTCATTTGAACATGAATTTGATGACCTGAATGGTTTGAATTTGGATTCTGAAGAAGCCAGCAGTAATGCTGTTGATCCTAAAACTGTCCCTGTGGGGCACATAACAGATGAGCAATTATATGAAGTGAGTGAATTGCATCGTCTGATATTTACTTGTTTTGTCAATACAGCATGGCTTTCTGCTCCTGATAGTAGCACTATGGCACACTCACCATCACAAATCATACCAGCTGCTGTTTTAAGGTTGCATGTTTTAAGGTCACTTGTTCAAAACGCTGGAGGTATTGCTGGTTGTAGCTTAGATCATGCTACAATTGGGGCTCATATTCTTAGTAACTATAATTCATGTACTGTACTTACAGACTCTACTCCTCCTGATCTCTTTACCCATCCATATGATATCTATCGAAACCCTAACCCCCAAGAAGTCTTGAAGGTCCGTCCACTGCTTCAATCAGTTCGTAAACGTGTAGACGAGCTGCTTTTCCAGTGGCCAGATCATCCAACACTGGTCTTAGTAAACACAGTAATAATGCGGGTGCTGGCCTTTCCTCTGACTTCGCCACTTATGAGGCATGTGGTAGGTCTTGAAACAGTATTAGAGAAGGCTCAGGAGTGGGAGAAAAATGCTTACTCAGGAGTCTCACTGATGGATCAGCTTGAGGCTGTGACACGTCAGATATTAGAGTGGCGACAGCTTGAGCTGAAAACTTGGAGCTCTTGTCTTGACACTGTAACATTTAAAGTTGCAACTGAAGGTCGGAGGTGGTGGCCACATCTCCATGATACATTTCACGCAGGCTTGAGAGGAATGGTTTCCTTATCTGAAATATGTAAAACTTTAAAACAGTTTGTGGAAACTTCTGTTTTGGGTGATTTCCAAACTCGCCTGCAGTTGCTCTATGCCTTTCATTGTAATCTCGCTGTATTAGAGAAAAGTGAAATTGGAGACTTGTTGCTAGCTCATACATGGAACTTGTATCAGTATTACATACAGTTTCAGCCATTGGTGACCTCTACACTCTCACAGGCAAGACAACCAATTGAGAAGGAAGTAAAGGGTTACATTAAGATAGCTCGTTGGAATGACATTAACTACTTTGCAGTTCGTGAATCTGTAACTAAAAGTCATCGTGCTCTTCATCGTCACATGCGCAACTGGGAAAAGAAATTAAGACAACCTGTAGCACCTGTACTGTGTGACACTAGTTCTGAGATAACTTCTGAACATACAGGGGTATGGGATAAAGATACTGATGATGTGCCATATGTCACTCCCACACCGGTTTTACCTCCTGTTCCAAGTCATGTAGAACATTCTAGCAGAGCAACAGGGGATTCAATATTGTGTCGAGTAACCAAACTAACTCGACGCAGTCACAGGCTGGCACACCAAATGCTGACTAAACTTCCGTATTCTGCTCATGTTGATACAGTTGAAGAGACCACCAGCAGTATTATTGCTAGTTATTGTGAACTCCAGGCAGCTGCATCCCATGCTGAGAACATGGCAGCCTCTGAAGTTCGCTTGAAGCAGCTGCAAAGTGTTGTACAGCGACGACGCGATTTTCTGACTCGGCTATTCAAGTCGTTAGCTTCCATGGGTGTTACATACACACGTGGAAACAGCTTATGGGATCATGATGACATAGATAATTGCATGACTCTACCACCTTTAGATTTGGGTGTTGCTTACCCAGGCATTATCTCTCTTAAGTTAGCAACAGAGGCATGGGCTGGATGTGTAAAATACTTCAACCGTTGTATTAGTCGTCACACCCTCCTCCTTACATCCCTTCAGCAACCTCGTGGTGACCTTGGTCCTGAGCTTATCAGACGTTTGCGTGGTGTCTCATGCCATTTATTTTTATTAATGCGAAACCAACGAAGATCTTTGACGGGCATTAGTAACTACTGTCGACAGTTACGGCTTATCCTTATTGATTTAAAGGATGTTGAGTCACTTCCAGTACCAGTAACTAAAATGCTTAGAGGATGCCAGCATCTCCATGCATTAGCTACATCTCTCTCACTTACCATTGCTGAAACATCTGCTCTCCTGGAAACATCATCAGACACTCCCTCAGTGATATTGCTTCAAGATGATGTAAGCCTGCAGCAAATACAAATTAATGATGCTAAGAGACTGTTGGATGAAGTAGGAGTAACAGTTGGTCATGTCACTCGAAAGCTTGCTACTTACATACGACATTTTGAAGATGGACAGCATCTAGTAACTCCAAAATACTACAAATTCTTTAGTGAAATAGTCAGTCAACTCTCCTCAGAAGCAAAGACGTTGGAAGAAGTCCTGAAACTGCTCACAGTGACCAATGGCAGAAAGCTCCCTCTCACAAGCCAGCTGACATGCTGGCTTAAAGATTGGCATGCTGCACAGCTTGAATTTTCTTCTATGATGGACATTCAGCCACTGGAGAATGCTTGGAATAGTAATGATCTGAATCACCTAGAATATTGTTTGACTCAGTCATTGTTAGCTGTTGAAAATATATATAAAAGGCACTGCTCTGCAAATGGTACTGTTGGGTACAGCAATGAAGAAGAATTTGTCAAAAACGTATTGAGTCATGGCATAGTGCAGGGCCTTGAGAGTGACAAAAAAGATTTGCGACTCAAGGAAGTTGTAAATGGACTGCAGAAATTGATAAAGAAGGCAGAGAGCCAGTCATCCTTGATGGAAGAAATTAGAGTTTCACTTCCTTTGTTGGAGCAGTATAAGGCAGTATGTGAATCTGTTTTACTGCTAATGGTCTGCAGTCATAGAAGTATCACCAAATTTACATCCACCATTCTAGCCATATTCCAGCAACTAGTACTAAAAGGCTTCTCTTGTCCTCAAGAGTTGGAAGATGAGGCAGGAAAAGAAGGTGCTACAAAGTTTGAAGATTCAGATGGTACTGGTCTTGGTGAGGGAGATGGTCAGAAAGATGTGTCAGACCGCATTGAATCAGAGGATCAGCTAGAGTCAGCATTGAAGGAGGGTGAAAATGAGAAACCAGGTGACAAAGATTTACAGGAAGAAGATCAGGGTATAGAAATGGATCAAGATTTTGAAGGGAAAATGCAAGATGTGAATCAGAAGGAGAAGAATGAAGACAATAGCAGTGATGAGAATGAAAATGATGATTTGGATAAGTTAATGGGGGAAACTGAAAAAGGATCAGAGAAACTTGATGAAAAGCTTTGGAATGATGATGATGATGATGATGATGAAGAGGAAAATGGTGATGAAGGAAACAAAGAACAGGATGAAGAAGATGGACCAGGTGATAGTGAGGTGACAGAGTCCAAAATGGTAGCTAAAGATGATAATAAGAGTAAGAAGGAAAGAGACAAGGATCAGAAAAAAAAGAATGAATTGGAAGAAATGGAAGATACTAGAGAGGAAAATAAAATAAATGAAGATGGAGATGAATATGATGATAACTTTACTGATCCATTTGGTGGTGAAGCTAATATGGAAAATGAAGATGATGAAGAAAAAATGGAGTTACCTGATGATATGCATTTAGATGATGGAGAACCCAATGATACAGAGGAAAACAATGAAGGAGAGCGTGATCCTATGGAGATAGAAGAAAAAGGTGTCTTCCCTGAGGAAGAACATGAACCTAAGGAAAAAGAGGATAAAGAAGTGGAGGAAGAAACAGAGGAGCACAGCAAGAAAGATGGTGAAAATAATGCAGAAGAACAACCCAGTTTGGAAGAGGAGGGAGAATTAACTGAAAAAGGTGAGGAAGAATCTCAAGAGGAGACAAAGAAAGATGAACGAAGGCAAGGTATAGAGGAAGGAAATGATGTAGAAAATGTTGAAGATAGAAATAGTGAAGAAACTGCTGAAGCATCGGAAGACAAAGATACCAAGACTCCTGCTGAGGCAGCAGAGATGGATACAGCAGAAGGCAGCAGTGACCAGACAAAAGTAAGTATTTTGACACTATTTATGTAATGGCATTTTTCAAGTTAGGATGACTGATTCAAGGTAGAAAGTTAGATATGTTATAGGATATTATGAAAAACAAAATCACATATTAGATTTTCTTTACACTAGTATCATATTTTCTTCATTCATTAGTTGCATCTCAAGGAAACATGTTTTCCATATTGCTTGTAACTCAAGTTATGATGGCACAGTTGAATTTGGGAAGCTATTTAGAGTGTTTTTAGGTGTTATATTTAGGGGCTGTGCCTTTTTAAATACTGTGGGCACAGTCACTATTTTAGGAAATCTTGACAGATATTTACTTATATAAGATTTATGTGTTTTTTCTGTTAGGCTTTTTGTGATTTGGGGATCCCTACTAGATCTCGATTAGATAAGTAAAATATAACTGAAGTACTAAATGGTATTCCTTTCTTGGCTTTTCAGTATTTCTCCCTTCACAGTGAGCATTATTCTTGAACCTTATAGTGAGCCAACAAGTAACAGGCTTTCATCTACCCAGAAATTAAACCAATAATCATTTGACAAATTCTGGACAAAGTTAATGGTTGTGGTCATTCTGTTGCTTATGATTATGCTTTTTGTACTTGATTATTATCAAGGTACTTGCAGCGTATTCAAAATATCACCAACTTGACTTTTCCTGCCAACTGTTCAGCCTACCTCTGTCCCTCCACACCCAGAAGGTTTACTCATTTTCATTGTTATATATGAAAAAATATCAGTAGAAAGTTTTGTAATAGAGACTTTAAGGATGGACACTAAGTTTTTATTTTGCTTTGCTTTTTTTTCATGTGGAAGCAGGAGACATCAGAAGCATCATCCAGTTCATTTCCTCTGATCTTATGTTTACAGAAAATAATGTCCTAGTTATGATTCAGCCAATGTGTTTGCTAGTTTATCCTTGAATGGTACAGGTTGTACCTCTTTAATCCGACACTCTGAGGTCCGGCAACTCCCATGCTGTGGCACGTTTTGAATCTGCCGTCATTAGTTTGTGGATGGCGCTGTTAACAAGTTAGCAGCGATAAGGCACCAAAATCTGTTTACACTGCAGCTGAGCTAATTAACAGTCCTGTTAATTTTTTATATTTAGCTGTATTTTAGTCCTTCAGGATGTCATCCAAGGGACCAAGAGGTGCAGATGGTGATAGTGCTGATAAGCTTAAGCATAAATCATTATCGATACTTGAGAAGGTAGTGTTACTGAGAAAATTAGATAAAGTTTTTGTGAAGACTTTGTGTGAGTACTTTGAGATTCGGAAAACTTTAAAGAAATGAAAATTCTTCCACTTACCTACTGTGGTACTAAAAAAGGGTAGATGATAACTAAACTTTTCCTTGAATGGTTTGAAAATTACTTCATGTGTGAAGCTAGAGCACACTGCAAAGGAGCATCCACACTATCGAGCAGTGCCCAGCAGGCACGAGTATTAAGTCTGTCATCAAACACTTTGTGGCAGCTTTGATGGGCAAATCAGCGGATTGCCCTTACCCTTAGTTAAGCGAAATCAGACTGCCTGGTGGTTTAACGCTGCGTCTAGAGCATCAGAGCTGCCAGCCACAAAAAGTTACCACTCTTTACACCATATAGTTTTCTGCACTGTTCTTTTTTATACACACAGCAATCAGTATGCTACACAGCACTATTTTTATCCTTTCAACTTAGCTGCGCATGATGATACCACACTCGTGGCCTGCCGACCACCTACTAGCTACTGTATGACTTGACTGCCCAACCACCTCATCAGTGTGGACGACAACACAGGCATGCCCAACAGACGTTACCCGGTGAGGGCACAGCCCGACGGGAAGTGCCTGATAGTGTGGACGTGGCTTAACTCTGTTGGCCTCGATTCAAAGTGTAAAATGTTTTTGATTTTATATAATTGTTTGGCACACCCTACAGCAGAACCTTGTTTGGAAGCATTACTGGTTGTGTTATTTCATGCTTTAAGCTCTGTTCTACCTTTGATAATACAGCAATATGTATGTGGAATGAGCTGGCAAGACTTGGGGTTGGGCATATGTTTA
>JAUUDW010630658.1:0-11308 GCA_032361385.1 Panulirus guttatus
AATATTATCAACCAACCCCTAAGGTTGGATGAACAGTTGGGTTGACTGTGGACCGACTGCCAAAGGGATGAAAAGAAAATTGGTTAAGGTGGCGGTTGAAGGATAGGTTTGTTATGGTGATGGTTGAAGAGTAGGTTTGGTATGGTCATGGTAAGTTGCTTATGGTGATGGTTTAAGAGTATGTTGGTTATGGTGATGGTTGAAGAGGTTAGTTATGGTTGATGGATGAAGGGTAGGTTGGTTATGGTGATAGATGAAAGACTGGTAATTCATGATGATGGTTGAAGGGCAGGTTGGTTATGGTGATGGATGAAGGGTAGGTTGGTTATGATGATGGTTCAAGGGTAGGCTGGTTATGATGATGGTTGAAGAGCAGGATGGTTACGGTAATGGATGAAGGGTTGGTTGGTTATGATGATGGTTGAAGGTTAAGTTGGTTATGGTGAGGGATGAAAGGCAGGTTGGTTATAGTAATGGTTGAAGGGTAGGTTGGTTATGGTGATGGTTGAAGTAGAGGGTGGTTATGGTCATGGTTGAGGGGCAGGGTGGTTATGGTGAAGGTTTAAGGGTAGGTTGATTATGGTGATGGATGAAGAAAAGGTTGGTAATACAGATGGTTGCAGGGCAGTTAGGTTATGGTGATAGATGAAGGGTAGGTTAGTTATGTTGTTAGATGAAGGGTAGGATGGTTATAGTTATGGTTGAAGGGCATGTTGGTTATAGAAATTGATAAGGGGTAGGTTGGTTATGGTGATGCGTGAAAGGCAGATTGGTTATGGTGATAGATGAAGGTTAGGTTGGTTATGTTGTTGGATGAAGGGCAGGTTAGTTATGATGATGGTTGAAGAACAGGTTGGTTATGGTCTTAGATAAAGGGTAGGATGGTTATGGTGATGAATGAAGGGTAGATGGGTTATGATGATGGTTAAAGGGTAGGTTGATTATGGTGATGAATGAAGGGTATGTTGGTTATGGTGATAGATGAAGGTTAGGTTGGTTATGATAATGGTTGAAGGTTAAGTTGGTTATGGTGATGGATGAGGTGCACGTTGGCTATAGTGATGGTTGAGGGGCAGGAATGTTATGGTGTTTGATGAAGGCATGTTGGTTATACTGATGACCGAGGGGCAGGCTGTTTAGTGGTGAAGATGGGCAGGTTAGTTATAGTGAAGGTATAACGGCAGGTTGTTTATGGTGTTGGATGAAGGGTAGGTTGGTTATAGTGATGGTTGAAGGGTAGGTTAGTTATAGTGATAGATGAAGGGTAGGTTCGTTATTGAGACTGATGAAGGGCAGCTTGGTTACAGTAACGGAAGAAGGGCAGGGTGGTTACACTGATGATTAAAAGGAAAGTTGTTTCTTATGTTTGAGAATGACAGGCTGTTTATAGTATTGGATGAAGGGCAGGCTGGTTATAGTGACGGTTGAAGGGCATATTGGTTATGGTGATGGATGAAATGGAGGTTAGTTATGGTGATAGATGTAGGGGAGGTTCGTTGGTGATGTCTGAAGTTTAGGTTGGTTATAGTGATGTTTTAAGGGCAGAATGGGTATGGTGTTGGATGAAGGGTAGGCTGGTTATAGTGATGGGTGAAAAACAGATTGGTTACAGTAATGGATGAAGGGTAGGTTGGTTATGGTGATGGATGAAGGGCAGGTTGGTTATGGTGATGGATGAAGGGCAGGTTGGTTATAGTGATGGTTAAAAGGCAAGCTGGCTTTTGTGATGGAAACAGTCAGGTTGTTTATAGTGATGGATGAAGGTCAGGTTAGTTATATTGATGGTTGAAGTGCTGGTTGGTTATAGTGAAGGATGAAAGGCAGGCTAGTTATAGTGATGGTTTAAGAGCATGTTGATTATGGTGTTGGATGAAGGGTAGGGTGGTTCACGATGATGACTGAAGGGCAGGTAGGTTATAGTGATTGATGAAGGGTAGGTTGGTTTTGGTGATAGATGTCGGGCAGGTTGGTTACAGTGATGGATGAAGGGGAGGTTGGTTATAATAATGGTTAAAAGACAGATTGGTTTTTGTGATGGAGAAGGACAGGTTGTTCATAGTGATGGATAGAGGGGAGGTTAGTTATAGTGATGGTTGAAGGGCAAGTTGCTTATGGTGATGGAAGAAAGGAAAGTTCGTTGGTGATATTTGAAGGGAAGGTTGGCTATGGTGATGGGTGAAGGGAAGGTTGGTTATGGTCATGGTTGAAGGATAGGCTGGTTATGGTGATAGTTGAAGGGCAAGTTGTTAATGGTGTTGGATGAAGGACAGGTTGGTTATGAAGGATGAAGGGAAAGTTGGTTATAGTGATGGTTGAAGGATACGTTGGTTATGGTGATGGATGAAAGGCAGTTTGGTTATAGTGACTGTTGAAGGTTAGGTTG
This sequence comes from Panulirus guttatus, assembly GCA_032361385.1. Lineage (NCBI taxonomy): Eukaryota > Metazoa > Arthropoda > Malacostraca > Decapoda > Palinuridae > Panulirus > Panulirus guttatus. The sequence continues at coordinate 2,384 of JAUUDW010630658.1, forward strand.
GTTATGGTGATGGATGAAGGGTAGGTTGCTTTTGGTGATGGGTATAGGGCAGGTTAGATATAGTGATGGTTTAAGGGCAGGTTGGTTATGGTATTGGATGAAGGGTAGGTTAGTTATAGTTATAATTAAAGTTCAGGTTGGTTATAGTAATGGATGAGGAGCAGGTTGGTTATGGTGATGGGTTTAGAGCAATTCGTTGTTGTTGGATGAGAATTAGGTTAGTTATGGAGTTGGATGAAGGGCAAGTTAGTTATGATGATGGTTGAAGAGCAGGTTGGTTATGTTGATGATTGAAGGACAGGTTGGTCATGATGATGGTTGTGGGTAGGTTGGTTATGATGATTGTTGAGGGGTAGGTTGGTTATGGTGATGGCTGAAGGGTAGGTTGGGTATGATGAAGGATGAAGGGCAGATAGTTTAAGATGGTGGTTGAAGAGCAGGTTGGTTTTGGTGATAGGTATAGGGCAGGTTATTTATAGTGATGGTTTATGGGCAGGTTGGTTATAATGTTCGATGAAGGGTAGATTGGTTGTAGTGATGGTTGAAGTTCAGGTTGGTTATAGTGATGGATGAAGGGTAGGTTGGTTACGGTGATGGATGAAGGGTAGGTTGGTTATGGTGATGGTTGAAGGTTAGGTTGGTTATGGTGTTAGATGAAGTCCAGGCTATTTATGATGATGATTGAAGAGCATGTTCGTTATGGTGATGGATTAAGGGTAGGTTGGTTATCGTGATGGTTGAAGGGTAGGTTGGTTATGATGATGGTTGAAGGGTAGGTTCGTTATGGTGATGGATGAAGGGCAGGATTGTTATAGTGATGGTTGAAGGGTAGGTTAGTTATAGTGATAGATGAAGGATAAGTTGGTTAAGATGATGGATGAAGGGCAGGTTGGTTATACTGATGGTTAAAGGCAAGTTGGTTTTTGTGTAGAAGGACAGGTTGTATATAGTATTGGATGAAGGGCAAGTTGGTTATGGTGATGGTTGAAGGACAGGTTTGCTATGGTGATGGATGAAAGGCTGGTTTGTTGGTGATATCTAATGGTTTGGTTGGTTAAGGTGATGCGTGAAGGGCAGGTTGGTTATGGTTATGTTTGAAGGAGAGGCTGGTTATGGTGATAGTTGAAGGGCATGTTGTTTATGGTGATGGATGAAGGGTAGGTTGGTTATGATGTTGGTTGAATTGTAAGTTGGTTATGGTGATGGATGAAGGGTAGGTAGTTTACAGTGATGGATGAAGGGTATGCTGGTTATGGCGAAGTATAGAGGTAGGTTGGTCATGGTGGTGGTTGAAGGGCAGGATGTTTATAGTGATGGAAGAAGAGCAGGTTTGTCATAGTGATGGTTAAAGGGTAGATTGGTAATGGTGTTGGATGAAGGTTAGGTTGGTTACAGTGATGGATGAAAGGCAGGTTGGTTATAGTGATGGTTAAAAGGCAGGTTGGTTTTTGTGTTAGAGAAGGACAGGTTGTTTATAGTACTGAATGAAGAGGAGATTGGTTATAGTGAAGGTTGAAGAGCATTATGGTTAAGTTGATGGATGAAAAGTAGGTTGGTTATGGTGATATATATAGGACAGGATCGTTAGTGATGTTTTAAGGGTAGGTTGGTTATAGTGATGGTTTAAGCTCATGTTGGTTATGGCGTTGGATGAAGGGTAGGTTGGTTATAGTGATGGGTGAAGGGAAGGTTGGTTACAGTAATGGATGAAGTGTAGGTTGATTATAGTGATGGATGAAGGGCAGGCTAGTTACGGTGATGGATGAAGGGCAGGTTAGTTGTAGTGATGGTTAAAAGGCAGGTTGATTTTTGTGATGTAGGACAGGTTGTTTGTAGTGATGGATGACGGACAGTTCGGTTATGGTGATGAAATAAGGGTAGGTTGGTTATAGTGATGGATGAATGAAGGTTGGTTATAGTGGTGGTTTAAGGGCAGGTTGATTATGGTGCTGGATGAAGGGTATGTTGGTTATAGTGATGGTTGATGGGGAGGTTGGTTATAGCGATTGATGAAGGGTAGGTTGGATTTGGTGATACATGTCGGCAGGTTGGTTACAGTGATGAATGAAGGGCAGTTTGGTTATTGTGATGGTTAAAAGACCAGATGGTTTTAGAGAGAGAGGACAAGTTGTTTATAGTGATGGATGAAGGGCAGGTTGGTTATAGTGATGATTGAAAGGGCAAGTTGCTTATGGTGATGGATGAAAGGCAGGTTAGTTATGATGATGGTTGAAGAGCAGGTCGGTTATGGTCATGGTTGAAGGACAGGCTTGTTATGGTGATAGTTGAAGGGCATGTTGTTTATGGTAGTTGATGAAGGGCAGGCTGGGTATGATGAAGGATGAAGGGAAAGTTGGTTATGGTGATGGTTGAAGGATAGGTAAGTTATGGTGATGGATGAAAGGTAGGCTGGTTATGATTATTGTTGAAGGATAGGTTGGTTAGGGTAATGGTTGAAGAGAAGGTTGGTTATGGTAATGGTTGAAGGACAGGTTGGTTATGGTCATGGTTAAAAGGCAGATTGGTTATGGTGAAGGTTGAAGAGTAGGTTGGTTATGATGATGGATGAAGGGTAGGTTAGATATGGTGATGGATGACGGGTAAGTTGCTTATGGTGATGGATTAAGGGTTGGTTGGTTATGGTGATGGATGAAGGGCAGGTTAATCATGATCTTGGTTTAAGAGCAGGTTGGTGACAGTGATGGATGAAGGGTAGGTTGGATATGATGATAATTGAAGGGTAGGCTGGTTATGATGATGGTTGAAGGGTACCTTAGTTTTGGTGATGGATGAAGGGCAGGTTAGCTGTGATGATGGTTGAAGAGCAGGTCGGTTATGGTGTGGATGAAGGGTAGGTAAGTTGTGATGACGGTTCAAGGGTAGGCTGGTTATGATGATGGTCTGAGGGTAGGATGGTTATGGTGATGATTGAAGGGTAGGTTGTTTATGATGATGGCTGAAGGGTAACTTGGTTATGGTGCTGGATGAAGGGTAGGTTGATTATAGTGATGATTGAAGGGCAGTATGGTTATTTTGATGGTTGAAGGGCAGGTTAGTTATGGTGATGGATGAAGGGCAGGTTGGTTAAACTGATGGTTAAAAGGCAGGTTGGTTTTGGTGTTGGAGGACAGGTTGTTTATAGTATTAGATGAAGGGAAGGTTGGTTATATTGATGGCTGAAGGGCATATTGATTATGGTTTTGCATGAAAGGCAGGTGCGTTGGTGATGGATGAAGGGCATGTTAGTTATTATGCTGGTTGAAGAGCAGGTTGGTTACGGTGATGGATAAAGGGTAGGTTAGCTTTGATGATGGTAGAAGGGTAGTTTGGTTATGATGATGGTTGAAGTGAAGGTTGATTATGGTGATAGATGAAGGGTAGGTTGGTTATGTGGATGGATGAAGGGCAGGTTAGTTATGATAATGATTGAAGAGCGGGTTGGTTATGGTGATGGGTGAAGGGTAGGTTGGTTATGATGATGGTTCAAGTGTAAGCCGGTTATGATGATGGTTGAAGAGTAGGATGGTTATAAAGATGGTTGAAGGGTAAGCTGGTTATGGTGATGGATGAAGGGCAGGTTGGTTATAATGATGGTTGATGGCCAGATGGTTATTTTGATGGTTGAAGGGCAGGTTAGTTATAGTAATAGATGAAGGGCAGGAAGGTTATGATGATAGATGAAGGGGAGACTGGTTATTGTGATGGATGAAGGCAGGTTGGTTATAGTGATGGTTGAAGGGCAGTTTGGTTATGGTGATGGATGAAGGGCAAGTTAGTTACAGTTATGGTTTAAGGGCAGGATGTTTATGGTGTTGGATGAAGGGTAGGTTGGTTATAGTGATGGCTGAATGGCAGGTTGATTATAGTAATGGATGAGGGACAGATTGATTATGGTGATGGTTGACGGGCAAGTTGGTTACAGTGATGGATGATGGGCATGTTGGTTATAGTGATGGTTGAAAGGCAGTTTGGCTTATGTGATGGAGAAGGACAAGTTCTTTATAGTGATGGATGAAGGGCAGGTTTGTTGCATTGATGGTTGAAGGGCAGGTGTGTTATATTGATGGATGAGGAGTAGGTTGGTTATGGTGATGGATAAAGGGCAGGTTCGTTGGTGATATTTGAAGGGTAGGTTTTTATGGTGAAGGATGAAGGGAAAGTTAGTTATGATGATGGTTGAAAAGCATGTTAGTTATGGTGGTGGATGAAGGTTAAGTTGGTTATGATGATGGTTGAAGGGCAGGATGGTTATGGTGATAGTTGAAGAGAAAGTTGGTTATGGTGACGGATGAAGGGTATGGTGGTTATGGTGATGGTAGAAAGGTAGGTTGGTTATGGTGATGGGTAAAGGATATATTGGTTATGCTGTTGGTTAAAGGTAAGGTTAGATATGATGATGATGATTGAAGTGCAGGTTGGTTATGGTGATGGATGAAGGGCAGGTTTGTTAAAGTGATGGTTGAAGGGCAGGATGGTTATAGTGATGGTTGAAGGGTAGGTTGGTTATGTTGATGTACGAAGGGCAGGTAAGTTATGGTGATGGATGGAAGGTAGGTTGGTTATGGTGATGGATGAATGTTAGGTTGGTTATGATAGTTGAATGGTAGGCAGGTTACGATGATGGTTGAAGGGCAGGATGGTTATGGTGATGGATGAAGGGTAGGTTGGTTATGGTAATGGTTGAAGGGTATGTTGGTTATGATAACAGAAGGGCAGGTTAGTTATGATGATGGTTGAAGAGCAGGTTGTCAAGATGGTTATGGTGAAATGAAGGGTAGGTTGGTTATGGTGATGGATGAAGGGCAGGTTAGTTATGATGATGGTTGAGGAGCAGGCTGGTTATGGCGATTGATGAATGGTAGGTTGTCTATGATGATGGCTGAAGGGTAGGCAGGCTATGATGATGGTTGAAGGGCAGGAGAGTTATGGTGATGGATGAAAGGTAGGTTGTTTATGGTGATGGGTGAAGGGTAGGCTGGTTATGATAATGGTTTAAGAGCATATTGATTATGGTGATGGATGAATGGTAGGTTGGTTATGACGATGGTTGAAGGGTAAGCAGGTTATGATGATGGTTGAGGGCAGGTTGGTTGTAGTGGTGGATGAAGGGCAGGTTAGTAATAGTGACCGTTTAAGGGCAGGTTGGTTATGGTGTTGGATGAAGGGTAGGTTAGTTATAGTGATGGTTTAAGGGTAGGATAGTTATAGTGATGGATAAAGGATAGATTGGTTATGGTGATGGATGAAAGGCAGGTTGCTTACAGTGATGGATGAAAGGTAGGTTGGTTATAGTGATGGTTTAAAGGCAGGTTGGATCTTGTGTTGGAGAAAGACAGGTTGTTTACAGTGATGAATAAAGGGCAGGTTGGTTATAGTGATGGTTAAAGGGCATATTGGTTATGGTGTTGAATGAAAAGTAGATGGTTATGTGATAGATGAAAGGCAGGATCGTTGGTGATGTTGAGAGGGTATGTTGGTTATAGTGATGGTTTAAGGGCAGATTCGTTATGGTGTTGCATGAAGGGTAGGTTGGTTATAGACTTGGTTGAAGAGTAGGCTGTTTATTGAAATTGATGAAGGGCAGGTTGGTTATGGTGATGGATGAAGCACACGTTAGTTATAGTGACGGTTAAAAGGCAGGCTGGTTTTTGTGATGGGGAAGGAGAGGTTGTTGATGGTGATGGATGAAGGGCAGGTAGGTTATGGTGATGGATGAAGGGTAGGTTTGTTATGGTGATAGATGAATGCAGGTTAGCTATACTGGTGGTTGATGGGCAGATTGGTTATAGTGATAGATGGAGGGCAGGTTCGTTGGTGATGTTTGAAGGGTAGGTTGGCTATGTTGATGGTTGATGGGCAGATTGGTTATGGTCATAGTTGTAGGGCAGGCTGGTTATGATGATAGTTGAAGGGCAAGATGTTTATGGTCATGGATGAAGGGTAGGCTGGTTATGATGAAGGATGAAGGGAAAGTTGGTTATAGTTATGGTTGAAAGGCAGGTTGGTTATGGTGATGGTTGAAGGGAAGGTTGCTTGTGGTCATGGTTGAAGGGTAGGTTGGTCACAAATATGGATTTAGGGATGTTGGTTTTGGTGATGGTTGAAGGGTAGGTTGGTTATGGCGATGGATGAAAGATAGGTTGGTTATAGTTATGGATGAAAGGTAAGTTGGTTATAGCTATTGTTGATGAGTAGGCTGGTTATGGTTATGGTTGAAGGGCAGGTTGGTTATGGTGATGGTTGAAGGACAGGTTGGTTATGGTATTGGTTGAAGGGTAGTTGGTCACGATGATGGTTTAGGGAAAGTTGGTTTTGGTGATTGTTGAAGGGCAGGTTGGTATGGTGATGGATGAATGATAGGTTGATTTTGGTGATGGATGAAGGGTAAGTTTGTTGTGGTGATGGATGAAGGGTAGGTTGGTTATGGTGATGGATGAAGGGCAGATTATCTATGATGTTGGTTGAAGAGCAAATTAGTTTTGGTAATGCATGAAGGGTAGGCTGGTTATGATGATGGTTGAAGGGTAGTTTGGTAATGATCATGGTTGAAGAGTAAGATGGTTACGGTGATGGATCTCAATGTATGTTGGTTATGGTGATGGATGATTATGATTAAAGAGCAGATTTGTTATGGTAATGGATGAGATGTAGGTAGGTTTTGATGACTTTTGAAGGGTAGGATGGTTATGGTAATTGTTGAAGGGCGAGTTGGTTATGGTGAGGATGAAGGGTAGGTTGGTTACGGTGGATGTTGAAGGGTAGGTTGGTTATGGTGATGGAAGTAGGGTAGGTTGGTTTTCGTGATGGGTAAAAGGTAGGTTGGTTATGGTGATGGAAGTAGGGTAGATTGGTTTTCGTGATGGGTAAAAGGTAGGTTGGTTATGGTGATGGATGAAGGGTAGGTTGGTTACGGTGCTAGAGGAAGGGCAGGCTAGTTATGATGATGGTGGAAGAGCAGGTTGGTTATGGTGATGAATGAAGTTTAGGTTAGTTATGATGATGGCCGAAGGATAGGTTGGTTATGATGACGGTTGAAGGATAGGTTGGTTATGATGATGTTTGACGGGTAGGTTGGTTATGGTGATGGATGAAGGGAAGGTAGGTTATGGTGACTGATGATGGGCATGTTAGTTATGATGATTGTTGAATAGTAGGTTGGTTATGGTGATGGATGAAGGGTAGGTAGGTTATGATTATGGTTGAAGGGCAGGATGGTTATGGGGGTTAATGAAGGGTAGGTTGGTTATGATGATGGTTGAAGGGTAAGTTGGTTACAGTGATGGGTGAAGGGTATTTTGGTTATAGTGTTGCTTAAGAGGCAGATTGATTTTCGTAATAGAGAGGAATAGGTTATTATAGTGATGGTTTAATGGCAAATTGGTTATGCTGATGGATGAAGGGCAGGCTCGTTAGTGATGTTTGAAAGGTAGGTTGGTTATGGTGATGGTTGAAGGGCAGGTTGGTTATAGTAATGGATAAAGGGCACTTTAGTTATAGTAATGGTTGAAAGGCAAGTTGGTTATGGTGTTAGACGAAGGGCAGTTTGCTTATAGCGATAGTTGAATGGCAGGTTGGTTATGGTGATGGATGACGGGCAGGTTGCTTATAGTATTGGTTGAAAGACTGGTTGGTTATGGTGATGGATGAAGGGCAAGTTGGTTATGGTGATGGTTGAAGGGCAAGCTAGGATTTTGCTTTATCCTCGTAATAAGAAGACTGGGACGTTATCATTAATCCAGGACGGACCCCTCCAAGCAACGGGCGAGGCGTTCACACCGACGATGCAACCATTCCATGTTACGACGGTGTGTCATGTCAACAGTCAATCAGCATGTTTCACATTTTCGAAGGTATGCAGTGACCTAACATGAATGACAAGCTAGACAACTTCCCCCTTAGGATACTAAAGAGATCAACCATTGCAATATAGCATGACTTTTCGTTGTGGCCAGCACCTTATCCAATACCATGAATAGGGGGTATGATGGTTACATTTCTTTGTCACAGGAATTTTTGTTCATAGTCTTACTATTCAGGAGGAGATACCTGGGAAGATTCCATCTGCTTAGAGAGAAATTTGAACTTGGCCATCCGTCGCTTCCAGTACTCGAGCTCATCCTGTGGCCCCGCATCATCCGTCTCCTGCCGCAGCTGCTCCATTTCTATCAGAACCGACTCTGTGGACGACAGCAAGTAAAGTTCGACAGTAGAAAGGTTGAACAACGCTGATGTTTATAGGGGAAAAAGAATACTTCCCACGTAATCCCTGCGTATCGCAGAAGGCGACTAAAGGGGGCGAGAGCGAAGGGCTGGAAACCTCCCCACCTTGTATTTTACTTTCTAAAAGGAGAAACAGAAGGAGTCAGGCGGGGAGTGCTCATCCTCCTCAAAGGCTAAGACTGGGGTGTCTGATTGTGCGTGAATGTAACCAAGATGAGAAGAAACGAGAGATAGGTAATATGTTTGAAGAAAGAATAATGGATGTTCTGGCTCTGAGTGAAACGAAGCTCAAGGGTAAACGGGAGAATGGTTTGGAAACATCTTGGCAGCGGAGTCAGGGATGGTGAGAGGACAAGAGCTAAGGAAGGAATAGCATTACTCCTGAAGCAAGATTTGTGGGAGTGTGTGATAGAGTGCAAGGAAGTAAATTACAGATTGATGTGGGTAATACTGAAAGTGGATGGTGAGAAATGGGTGATCATTACTGCTTATGCACCTGGTAATGAGAAAAAAGATCTTGAGAGGCAAGTGTTTTGGGAGCAGCTGAGCGAGTGTGTCAGCAGTTTTGGTCCGCGAGACCGGGTATTAGTGATGGTTGATTTAAATGCGAAGATGAGTAATGTGGCAATTGAGGGTATAATTGGTGCACATGGGGTATTCAGTGCTGTGAATGGAAATGGTGAAGAGCTCGTGGATTTGTGTGCT
>JAUUDW010630669.1:0-11308 GCA_032361385.1 Panulirus guttatus
TTTTTCTAAGTATTTCTCACATACATTCTTCAAAGCAAACACCTGATTCACACATCCTCTACCACTTCTAAAACCACACTGCTCCTCCCCAGTCTGATGCACTGTACATGCCTTCACCCTCTCAATCAATACCCTTCCATACAGTTCTCAAGGAATACTCAGCACCACGTTTTGACTTTTTACACATAAGATAAAGTATGATATGATTTATATTCAACAAACAGTTTGTTGAGTTTGTTGAATATTGATTATATCATACTTTATTTTATGTGTATAAAAGTCAAAACGTGGTGTTCTGCACTCCTTTATGGCAGTTGTTTAATGCATGTCTCATGTTAAAGAGAACATAATGAGATTTTAGTACTAGTACACACAAAAAGAGCTTTAATGGCTTGCAAAAACCTGTAATAGACATCAAAATTGATATGTTTTATTAGAAATACATGAGCACAGGAAATGTAAGATCAGTGACTTTAAAACAGTATAACAGGTACACAGAGAGTATACACAGATTGTATGATAGTAGAAAATGATCAAGAGTTGGTGGCTCCATATAATGGTGTTGCAGGGAATTTAAATTGCAAAGTTATAAAAACATAATATGTATACACTTATTTTTGTGATCATTTACATTTCAGACAAGAATTACAAGATGATAATATTCCCCATAACCTCTCTCCACAGCAACATGGATTTCCTCTACACGCCTATTCGAGATTTGAAGCCTGGGATGAAAAACTTGAGACTTGTCTTTATAGTGTTAGAAATAGGTAAGTTAGTACTCTTCATGACAGCCTGGGATAAAGAACTTGAGACTTGTCTTTGTAGTGGTAGAAATAGTTTATACTCTTAATTACAGTCTAGTTTGTTGAAATTTTTTGGGGAAATCATTACTCAGTGACACAGGCTGTACTCACAAACTGGTCTCATAGAGACTAAGTCTAGAATATGAAAAAAATGTGGCATTAAAAAGGGTGAGTGAAAATATTTAAAAGGGTGGGTTTAAAAGTTTGAAAACTGGAAGAAAAAAAATAAGATGGTGTGGATGTATAGTGTAGAAAGGAAAATTTTAAATCTAACTCTGTACCTTTGCTTTACCAAGATTAAAAGTACAACCAACAATCTGATATAGAGAGTGGAAGGTGATCTGAGGCACCCAAAACTGCAAAGTGAGAACAACAGTATTTCATAAGGCATTTGTTGTGTGCAACATGTTACCTACTGAACTGTTTCTAACATTGAGATCCTTGTAGACAATGAAAGCCTGGTTAGATTGTGAGCCTAGCATTAGTAGGGCTGTTGATTAGTCAGAATTTGCTCTCTGGTAACTCAGAAAGTACTTTCATACATTAGTCCATATTTTTTCCTCATCGTGGCCTGCAACCATCACAGTGTTGAAGCAAGTAATACAGTGACTTAACTTTGCATGAGCCAGACAAGGAAACAGAAATTATTACATGGACTTATTAATTATGCTTGACTTAGACAGTGTAGAAGAGACTGATAGTGAATCAAATTGTTAGGGTTGAAGATGGAATGAGAGGCAGTGCTTGATTAGGATATTTATTCTATGGCCAAAATGTGTACATCATTGTCTGCACGGGGCCCGGGTATGGAAGAACAAAGGCAGGAGGGAGTGAAGCATGATATATCTAGCAGTGAGGGTGAAGGTGATCCTGGTTACAGAGAGAGGAGGGGAAGTGGTGGTAGAAGGAAGCAGCAGCATAGTATGGTGTTGCATTGGCTATTTACCTCGTGGGAGTGGACGGATGTTATCAGTTTCACTCCAACACAATTTGTTTTTGACAAGTAATTCAGATATAAAGGGTGCTTGTTCTGTGACTGAGAATTCTGAGGAGCTGCACTATTTTTAGAATTTTGGTGATGATCTGATGGACATGATAGTGACTGAAAGAAATTGCCATAACAGTTTTGTGAAAGAAACACACCCAACATCTTCAAGTTCCCCTGTCACGTTGTCATATTTGTACCAACATCACTCTAGAGCAGAGGAGAGTGCAGAAAACACACTCCATGTATAGTGAATGGGATGTTCCTTTATGTTTACACTTAATTTTTTGAGGTGCACCATGTGAAAATCAGTTACTAAAAATATAAAGGTGTATAGTGTGTAAATATGTAAATATGCAAAAAACACATGAAAATGAAACACAGTTAGTTCCCAAGTGCACTTTCATGTAATGATCACATTGTCAGAGGAGATACAAAAATGAGATAGAAGACATAAAACAGTCAGTTGATATACAAGGAAGAGACATAGCTAAGACGCCATTGGTAAACAAGTGTTACCGGGTGGTGGGGTTCATGTCTGGCAAAATGCCTGTCATAAGATTTTTATGTTATGTGGACAAGAAAGGGAATTGTTTACAAATTTTGCCTACAATAAAGCTATCTAATTTGTATAGAACTTCACTAATATCAGTGTTACAGTTCTTTGTGTATTTAATAATAGAAGATTCTCTGATATTTCTCGTGGTAAAGGAATTACATTTAATAACTGAATTGACATTACTCCAGTCAGTACATTGGTTATGACTTCTAACATGAGTAAATAAAGCATTTGAGTCTTGTCCTGTTCTTTTACTATATTCATGTTGCTGAAGTCTAACATAAAGATCCTTACCATTCTGCCCGACATAAAACATATTACAACTTTTACAAGGTACTATGTTAACACAGCCCACAGAATTTTCTGATGAGTTTTTGATTAAGATATCCTTTAAAGTATTGTTATTGTTGAAGGCTACATTTACATCAAAGGATTTAAGCTACCTGGTAAGTACTGTAAAATTATCACAAAGGGAGAACTAAAAGATTCCTGGTATCAAGGGGAGGTTTGGATTTAACCTTGTAGAATTATTTCTTTGCCACCTCAAGGGATATATCAATGAAAGATCTAGGATACTTTAACTTGGATCCAATAGAATATATCTTCTCAAACTCGTTATCAATCAGTTTTGGACTGCATACACATAGTCATGAAAATCATTCATAAGATCTATCTGGAAACAACTGCCCACCTACCCTTCACACCCAGTGATATGAGTTATGCAATTAAAACCTTAAAGAATTCTCCTTCTACAGACTGTGACAATATATCAAACTTTCACATAAAATACTTTGGCCTTTTTGGAATCCAAACACTTACAGATATCTTCGTCCACTCCTGGCTACCAAAAATCTCTAATGTCTGGAATTTTACTGTATGATAGGGTTGATAGAGATTCCATGTGAAAGAACTTAAGAGTATACAGTGTGGGAGGAAAGCTGCTATAAGTGATGATAAGTTTTATTAAGGGTGTAATGTATGTGTATGAGTAGAAAGAGAGAAGAATGAATGGTTTCAAGTGAAGGTTGGTCTACAGCAAAGGTGTATGAGGGCACCATGGTTGTTGAATTTGTATATGGATTGGGTTGTGAGGGAGGTAAATACAAGGGTCTTACAGAGAGGGGCGAGTATGCACTTTCTGGGGGTCAACAGACTCAGGGAAGTGAATCATTTGTTGTTTGTTGATGATACTGCGCTGGTAGCAGATTTGAGTAAGAAACTGTAGAACTTGGTGACTGAGTTTGGAAGAGTGTGTGAAAGGAAGAAGTTGAGAGTAAATGTGAATAAAAGCAATGTAATTAGGTGTGGCTGAGTTGAGGGACAGGTTAGTTGGGTTGTGAGTTTGAATGGAGAAAATTTGAAGAAAGTGAGGTGTTTTAGATACCTGAGTGTGGACATGGTCTACCCCTTTCCCTTGTCCCCTCCACTTTTGTCAACCTCCCATCTCTCATTCTCTCCGTATGTCCAGACCATTTCAGCACATCCTCTTCAGCTCCTTCAACCACATTTTTCTTATTACCACACCTCTGTCATGCCCTTTTATTACTCAACCAACACTTCACATATTATCCTCATACATTTCATTTTCAACTCGTCCACCTTCCTCTACCCATCCTTATATATAGTCCATACTTCCCATCTGTACAACATCAATAGGACCACTATACCCTCAAACATTTCCATTTTCACCCACCCAGATAATGACCTCTTTTTCCACATGTTCCTCAATGCTCAAGGTAAATTTTTTCTCCATGTAGACTCTTGAATAGCTATATTGTATCTCCAAGTGACCACGATGATAGCTATAATGTCTGTCCAGGTGATTGGAAATTATACTTGCTTGAAATTGTGTAGCCTTTCTAACTAAAGCCTCATAGATAAGAACTTGAAGTACAGGCTAGAATATCACTCCCCTTTTTACTTTTATTGTGACTGTAACTGGACAGAAAATGTACTTGGGCCATAAAAGTAGTAAAATTAGTTTTTTTTTCTTTTTTTCTTTTTTTGCTCCAGTCACAGACAAAAGTCCACATCAAGGCTGGGCCCTAATTGAAATACAGAGAGAATTGAGAAAGGGGGAAATACTTCTCACTATGTACCTCAAAGTTCCAGAACTTGGCCTAGATTTAAGCAGTGATGAACATGCTTCCATTCTGCCATACTTAACTCAGGTACTTAGACATTTAAATGGTCCTGTCCTAGTATCTTTTTCCAGCAAACACCATATTTTCAACACACTTTACCAGAGTTATTTATACTTGCCATGTACAAAGCATTCTTCTTTTGTGTTCTGTCAAGGATAGATTGTACAGATTTTTAGCATAAGCAAATGCCATTCATTCTTTTCAAGACTTTGGTATAACAAAAATATGAAATATGATATATCTTATATAGACAGTTTTTCTTACTATGTGTTTTCTTATGGCTTACTACTAAACACAGGACTATTATATACATAGAAAAAGTGGAGCATTTTCTAGAACATACACTTAGCCATTCATTTTCATGCAGGTCGACCAAATGTGACAAAAGAAAATCATGAAGTACGATCAGTGAAAGTGGCAGATCGGACAGGCTCAATCAACATATCATTATGGGATGAACCGGGTCAGCTATTGCAGGTGGGTTATCATTTGGGTGAACCAGACCATTTATTGCAAGTGGAGCAGTAGTGTAAGATGACTTAGACATATGTTCCTTGTAGTTTAGTATGGAAAAAGCCAAAACATTTTTATATATGGTTTACTGTCGTAGCCAAGGATAATCTGTTGCACGTTTTCTGATTGTAAAGTTTGGGTTGAGTTAATTTGGACCATTTGGGGCAGGTGGTGAACTAATGTGGGATAAAACATTTTCTTGCAGATAGCAGGTTATTGTCAGATGAAACTGGTTATCTTAAGTATGTATTTGCTTATTGTGAACATCCTTTTCACATGATAAGTTTATGTAGAATGAACTGACTATCTATTCCAGGTTGTATACTATCGTGCAGTGAACTGGACCATCTGTTGGCGGTGATAGGTTATTTTGTTGAACTGGACCACCTGATGTGAGTGATGTGTTAATGTGATTTGAACTGGATATCTGTTGTAGGTGATAGGTTAATGTGAAGTGAAGTGCACCACCTGATGCAGGTGATGTGTTAGTGTTAGTTTGAAGTGAACTGGACTATCTGTTGCAATTGTTTTAGTTTGGAGTGAGTTGGACCATCTGTTGCAGTTATGTTAATTTGGAGTGAGTGGACCATCTGTTGCAGTTGTGTTAGTTTGGATTGAACTGGACCATCTGTTGCAATTATGTTAGTTTGGAGTGAACTAACCCATCTGTTGCAGTTGTGTTAGTTTGGAGTGAGTTGGACCATCTGTTGCAGTTGTGTTGGTTTGGAGTGAGTTGGACCATCTGTTGCAGTTGTGTTAGTTTGGAGTGAACTGGACCATCTGTTGCAGTATGTTAGTAGAGGTATGTATTAGAGAGCTGAAGAGGGGTTACTGAAATGGTTTCGACCTATGTCTAGAGGACGAGAAAGAGGATGTTCGTGTCAGAAGTGGAGGGAGCAAGGAAAAGGAAGGAAACCAAGGGGGAGATGGAAGGATGGAGAGTAAGATGCTTTGAAGGTTCAGGGACTGAACATGCAGGAGGCTGTAAAGTCATGCAAGGGATAGAGTGAATTGGATTGATGTGATATGCTGGGGACAGCATACTGTCAGTGGGCTGAATCAGGGCATATGAAGCTGTAGAGGGAAACTATGGAAAGGTCTGGGGCTTGGTTTTGGATAGTGGGCTTTGGTTTTGGTGCATTACACATAATAGGTAGAGAATGGATGTGAATGAATCAGACCATTTTTTTGTCTGATTCTGGTGCTGCCTCACTTATATGGGAAGCGGCAAACAAATATGAAAAAAGAGATGTTTATGTATGCATTATGATACACACACTTGTACAAAACATGTCTTGACATTGTAATGTATGTAACTTACATCAGTTGTAGTGAAAACAAGAAAAACAGGAATAGAAAATGAATGAATGGCTGTGCAGGTGACTATGGCAGCATCTGCGGGTAAATGAGTCATTCTTTTGGTTGGGACTTGTAACTTGATGCAGCTAGATGGGAGCATCTACTGGCTGCTAGTGGTGACCATGTGATTTCCATAATTTACTGTGCCTTGATTATTGTGTAAATGAAGGTATAAAAGAAAAACTTAAATAAATCAGTATAAGGGCAGCATATGATAGTGAATTAGTGGCTGATGTGCTTGGGGGTTTAAACTCAAGCACAGACAGAAAGCATAGCTGTCTGAGTTCCTGAGACTTTTTTGATCAGGAAAGTGGGAGCTTACTGCATGGGCTATTCAAACCTTTTTTAATGTACTTTTGACTTTCATTGCATTTCATGGGAAGCTGCAGTGATCTATGTATAGACTTGAATTGATCATCACGGCTAAAAGATGAATGACTGTGCCGTTCCTTATGCCCATGAGATGGTTGTGCTGTTTGGGTCAACATACAAGTATATGTGTAAGAGGAAATTTTCTCTGATGTAACTGAAAAAATCAAAACTTAGAACTTAAGTAGCCAGTGACCACTTTGAAGCAGTAATCAGCAGTGCAGCAATGGAAACACCTGACTTCATTTTCAGGTTAAGGCACATCAGCATTATTATTTTTACCATTGAGTAAGCCTTTGGTAAATTCATCAACATGTAAATAACACATGAAGTATTGAACAATGTATGCTGAGTCTCTCTCTCTCTCTCTCTCTCTCTCTCTCCCTATTTTAAATGCACTCGATTAGATATTATATAGCAAACAGTGTGCAGAGTGTACAAGTGGAAGCATGGGTTGGGGAAGACGGGGACTGATACATCCTCCCATGTCCTTTCACCTCCACTGACTACTCCACCCGGCCACCATCCCTCGTGGGAAGAACTCTATGCCGTGGATTAATCCGTCAGCAAACCTCAGTCAGCAAGATTTTTTAGTATAATATACTTGAAGTATTAACTGCATAGCATGTAAAATATGTATGATGGAAAAAAAGATTGCTCATTGATTTGTTTCTACTTACCCTGTGCTCATTTAATGTCAATTTTTTCTTCTTTATTTTCTGTGTATAATAATGCAAGACTTGATATTGTGCTCTTGTTAGGCATATGCATCTACATTAAGTACATGGCCTAGGAAGTTTACCAAAATTCTGGAAATGTCTTGCCAGCCATTGTCCACATCTGCTTTTCTGGGGTATTTATGTATAGGATTATACTGAGCTGTACAGGAGTGAGGATGCATGGAAGACACTGTACCAAAGCCATCTTGTTGGATGTTGGAAGACAGTATACCGGATTTAGAGAAATGATAGATATTAGATGATGAATGTGAATGAGGCAGAGAAATTGATTTCAGTGGTTATGGTGCAATAAGAGTAATATATACAGCACCTTGTGGTGGTGGCACAGACTTAAGAGAGGAATGAGTTCTGATATTGTTAAATGCTTAGCAGTCTTATTATTGTTCAACAGTGATAATGTACTACTGAATGATATTCTTTTTGTTTCAGCCTGGAGATATCGTTAATTTGACTAAAGGCTATGTCAATGTCTTCAAAAATTGCTTAACATTGTATGTTGGCAAAGGTGGCGATTTGCAGAAAGTCAATGAGTAAGTACTTTACATTATACAGTGTGTTAATTGGCACACAACGTATTTATATACGAACCATACATACAGTCTTGATGTTGCAACCAATACATACTGCCTGCATGGACTGTCCTCTAGACTCTTTATTTATTGGCAAGTAAACACTGTTTGCAGATGTTCTAACCAGTCAAAACTCTTCCCAGATTTACTACTAGAAAAGCTGTCTTCATATGCATAGGCCAGCAGAAGCTGTCCCCACATGTAATAACCAGCAGCAGCTGTCCTCATGTGCAACAGCCAGCAAAAGCTGTCCTCACACATACTAACCAGCAAAAGCTGTCCTCACATGTACTAACCAGCAGAAGCTGTCCTTATATGTACGAACCAGCAGAAGCTGTCCTCATATACATTGGTCAGCAGAAGCTGTCCTCACATGTGCTAACCAGCAGAAGCTATCCCCACACGTACTAACCAGCAGAAGCTGTCCTCACATGTACTAATCAGCAGAAGCTGTCCTCATATGTACTAACAAGTAACAGCTGTCATCAGATTTACTAACCAGCGGAAACTTTACACACTAGAATACTGAGTGATGGTTACTCTCCAGTTATTAAGTGACCAGTAAACATGTCCATGCTTGTATACTGACTGGCAGGTACCCTTCAAATATTAAGTGACCAGTAGACTCATATACTGGCAGTGACCAGCAGAAATGTCCACTTGTGTATACTGACTGGTGGATACTCTCTAAATATTAAGTGACTAGTATACACATCCACACTTCTGTACTGACTAGTAGATACTCACCAAATATTAAGTGATTTGTAGAAAGGTGTATACTGACTGATGGATACTCTTCAAATATTATGTGACCAGTAGACACATCCATACTCGTTTACTGACTGGTAGATATTCTCCAAATATTAAGTGACCATTAGACACATCTACACTCATATACAGAGTGGTAGCTACTCTCCAGAAATTAAGTGTTCAGTAGAAATGACCACACTCATAAAGTGATTGGTAGATACTTTCCATTTGTCAAGTGTTCAATGGATGCGTCCATGCTTGTACACTGACTGTTAGATACTCTCCAAATATTAAGTGACTTGTAGATAAGTCCTCACTTGTATGCTGACTGGTAGATATTCTCCAAATATTAAGTAGACTCATCCACACTGGTATACAGATTGGTATATAGTCTCCATATATTAAGTGAGAAGAAGACTTGTCCACACTTGTATACCTACAGTAGATTGTCTCTAAATATTAAGTGACCAGTAGACATGTACACACTTGTGCATTGAGTGGTAGATACTCTCCAAATATTAAGTGACCAGTAGAAATGTCTTTCTTCCTGTCTATACCTCTGATGCCCTTTCCGTTTGGGAACCCCCACAAGGAGTTGACCATGGCAAAAGAATCTCCATAACTGGTGAACCTCATTGCTGATTCTTAACCTTTACTGTGTCACCATAACAGGCCACTGGCAGTGTTTTCAAAGGCTCTTATCCAATTTTCTTTCCAACTACTTCTGCGTAATGTGTCTACGTAATGTTCCAACCTACTACTCCTACCTAATGCTCACACCTATTGTTCCTTCCTGATACTTCTAATTAATGTTTATACCTAATTCTCCAACTTATTACTTCTGTTTATTGCTCCTACCATTTTGCCAAAAGGCATGGCTAGCACATACCACTCTTTGCAGAGAAATTTAAAGTATGAGGAATGATTGTGTGAGTTTATGTGTTGTCAGGTGTTATTAGTGACAAGGAGATTACATTTTTGTGAATGAAATGTCAGCATTCCACATGAGGGTGAGGCAGAAAGAAAAGATAGCTACCTGGGTCAGAGGAGTGCAAATTGACAGCCACTGAAGTGCTGACTCACTACACTGCTATAACTAACCCTTCTTATACCCAGGTAGGTAGTACTGGTAATATGCCTCCCTGGTTGGTGGCTGCCTACCACCTACTATGTACCTGTAGACATCTCCACACTTGTATACAGAATGGTAGATACTCTCCAGGTGTTAATAGTGACCAGTAGTCATGTCCACACATATATACTGACTTGTAGATACTGTCCATACATAAAGTGGCCAGTAAACACATCCATGCTCATATACTGACTGGTAGTTACTCTCCCAATATTAAGTGACCAATAGACACGTTCACACTCTTGTACTGACTAGTAGATACTTTCCAAATATTAAATGACTAGAAGGCACATCCACTCCTGTATGCTGACTAGTGGAAACTTTCCAAATATCAAGTGACCAGTAGACATGTCCACACTCGTATATTGACTGGTAGATATTCTCCAAACATTAAGTGATCAGTAGACATGTTCACACTCGTGCACTGATGGTAGATACTTTCTTTAAATTAAGTGACCAGTAGAGATATCCATACTTGTGTACTGACTGGCAGATACTGATAGTAGTTAGTAAGTAACCATCGATTGGGGAAGTATATTACTGGTACTACCCACCTGGGTGTTGGAAGGGTTTATGATGGCTGTGTAGTGAGCCAGCGCTTCAGTGGTTGTCAAGTTGCACTCCTCTAACCCTGATGAATGTCTTTTCTTCTGCCTCACGTACAAGCAGATTGGTGGCATTGTGTCCACAAGCACACAGTCTCTCCTTATCACACATAACACTTGACAATGCTTAACTCACACAGCTCATTCTTCATGGCTTTAGATTTTTCTGCATTAAGTGCTATGCACTAGCCGTGCTTTTTGGCAAAATGGTAGGAGCAGTAGAGAGAAGTAGTGGGTAAGAACTTCAGGCAGCAGCATTGGGTAGAAATAGTAGGTAAAAAAAACATTGGGCAGGAGCATTAGGTAGTAGTAGTGGTAGGTTGGAACATTAAGTAGATACATTAGATAGAAGTAGTGAGTAGGAACATTTAGCATTAAAGGCTAATAAGTGGCACTAGAATTCACCAATTATGTGGATTCTTTTGCTGTTGCCATCCCCTTGAGGGAGTTTCCAGAAGGAACTGGTATCAGACATTTATAGATATAGATACTGTCCAAATACTAAGAGACCAATAGGCATTTCCACGCCTATACTATCCAGCAGACACTATCTGTTTACACTAATGAACAAGTATCGGATTGTCCAAGGTCTTGTAAGATATATATTTGTGATTTTTGTTTGTGAAAACCCTGAGCAAGTGTTATAAAATTTATAAGTGGAGAAAAAGAAAACAGTATGTCTTCACTGCAGTAATAGTTTTTTTTATTCCTATAGGTTTTGCATGCAGTTTTCTGAACAGCCAAATATGTCTGAGCCAAACCCAGAACTTGTGGTCC
>JAUUDW010630690.1:0-11307 GCA_032361385.1 Panulirus guttatus
CTTGATGTGGACTTTTGTCCGTGACTGGAGCCTTCAACGTAAAAAAAAAAAACATAACGCTTCGAAAGTGCTGCTGGAGTGGGAGGTGCCGTTAGAATAGATACATTTATGAGACTATGATCAGATGAACCATTTTGTGGGGGATAAGGTTCATGTTGCAGTGCTAGAGCTCATTTTGTGGGGTTGAGGATCAAGTCGTGAGATCGAGGCTCATTCCATAGGGTTAAGTCTTATATCGTGTGGTTAAGGCTCATGTTGTGGGGGTAAGGTTCATGTCGTGGGGTTGAGGTTCTTGCCTTTGGATTGAGGCTCGTGTCTTGGGGTTTATGTTTATGACGTGAGGTTGACGCTCATATCATGGGGTTGAGGCTTATATCATGGTGTCAAGGCTAGTATCATGGGGTTGTAAGCTTATAACGTGGGATGAGGCTTATGCTGTGTGGTTGAAGCTCATGTCGTGGGGTTAAGACTCAAGTTTTTTGGTTGAGGATCATGTAGTGAAACTGCGGCTCATGTGGTGGGGTTAATGCTCATGTCGTGGGGTTGAAGCTCATGTCTTGAGGTTCAGGCTCATGTTGTGTGGTTGAGGCTATTATCGTGGGGTTAAGGCTCATGTTTTTGAATTGAGGATCATGCAGAAATTGACACTCATGTTGTGGGGTTAAGGCTCATGTCACGGGATTCAGAACCATGATATGGGGTTAATGCCCGTGTTGTGGGGTTTAGGCTCATGTTGTGGGGTTCAGGATCTTGTCCTGAGTTTGAGGCTCTTGTTGTGGGTTTAATGCTCATTTTGGGAGGGTAAGGATTTTGTCGTGAGATTGAGACTTATTTCGTTAAGTCTCATTTCATGGGGTTAAGTCTCATGTTGTGGGGTTGAGGATCATGTCGTGAGACTGAGGCTCATTTTGTGGAGTAAAAGCTCATATTGTTGGTTTAAAGCTCTTGTTTTGGGGTTAAGGCTCATGCTCTGGGGTTCAGGTTCATATGTTGGGGTCGAGGCTCATTTTGTTTGGTTTAGGCTCAAATCTTGGGGTTGAGCCTCATGTCGTGGGGTTGAGGCTCATGTTTTGGAGTTAAGGCTTATACCATGGGGTTGAGGCAAATGTGGAGTTGAAGCTCTTGCCTTGGGAATGAGGCTCATGTCTTGTGGTTGAGCATCATGGCATGGAGTTGAGGCTCATGTCGAAGGTTTGAGGCTCATGTGTGGTTGAGGCTCATGTCGTGGGATTGATTCCCATGTCGTGGGGTTGAGGCTCATTCATGGTTTGAAGCTCAGGTCTTGTGGTTCAGTCTCAAATCATGGGGTTGAGGCTTATATCGTGGGGTTGAGGTTTATATCATGGGGTTAAGGCACATGTCGTTGGGTTGAGGTTTATTTCTGTGGTTGAGGCAAATGTCATGAGATCGAGACACATGCTGTGGGGTTAAAGCTCATTTCGTGGGGATGAGGCTCATGTTGTGGTGTTAATGCTCATTTTTTTTGGTTGAGAATCATGCCGTGAGACTGAGGCTAATTTCTTGTGGGTTAAAGCTCATCTTGTGGGGCTAAGGCATATGTACTAGGGTTGAGGTTTATGTGTTAGGGTTGATGCTCATGTCGTGGGGATGAGCCTCATGTCGTTTGGTTGAGGATCTAGTTGTGGGGTTAAGGCTCATCTTTTAGGGTTGAGAATTATGTTGTGACACTGAGGCACATTTCGTAAGGTTAAGGCTGATTTCGTGGGATAAAAGCTCATGTTGTGGGGTTCATGATCAGGTCGTGAGATTAATGCTCCTGTTGTGGGGTTAAGACTCATGTAGTGATGTTAAAGCTCATGTTGCGGAGTTTAAGATGGTATGATATCGAGGCTCGATTCTTATTAACCGGTTAAGGCTCATTTCTTGTTATTATGGCTCATGCTGTAAAGTTAAAGTCTCATTTCGGGAGGTTTAGGCTCATGCCTTCGTGTTGAGGATTATGTTTTGTGGTTGAGGCTCATGTCGTGGAGTTGAGGTTCATGTTGTTGGGTTGAGGATCATGTAGTGAGATTGTTTCTCATATTGTCGGGTTAAAACTCATTTCATGGGGATAATGCGAATGTTTTGGGGTTGGAGCCCATATTGTGGGGTTCAGGATCATATCCTGAGAAGGAACCTCATGTTGTGGGACTACAGCTCATTTCGTGGGGAACAGGCTTATGTTGTGGAGTTAATGCATATGTTTTGGGGTTGAGAATCATGTCGTGAGACTGAGGGTCATTTCGTTGATTAATTCTCAGTTTGCGGGGTTAAGGCTCATGTTGTGGGGTTAAGGCTTATATCCTCGGGTTGAGGTTTATGTGTTGGGTTTGAGGCTCACGTTTCGGGGTTGAGATTCATATCGCACTGTTGAGTGTCATGTGGAGTTTAAGCTCTTGCCTTGAGGCTGAGGCTCATGTCGTTGTGTTGAGCCTCATGTCGTGGGGTTGAAGATCGTGTCTAGGATTGAGGCTTATGTTGTGGGATTAAGAATCATGTCGTGAGATTGAGGCTCATTTCGTGTGGTTAAGGCTCATTTTGTGGGGTTAAGCCTCATGTTGTGGGGCTCAGGATCAGGTCATGACTAGAGCTCCTGTTGTGGGGTTAAAGCTCATTTTGTGGGGATAAGGTTCATGTGTGGTGTCAATGCTCATGTTGCGGGGTTGAGGATTCAAGTCGTGAGATCGAGGCTCATTCCTTAGAGTTTAGTCTTATATCATGTGGTTAAGGCTCATGGTAAGGGGTTAAGGGTCATGTCTTGGGGTTGAGGCTCTTGCCTTTGAATTGAGGTTCGTGTCTTGGGGTTTAGGTTTAGGTTGAGGCTCATGTCATGGTGGTTGAGGCTCATGTCGTAGGGATGAAGCTCATGTCTTGGGGTTGAGGCTCATATCATGATGTTAAGGTTCATATCATAGGGCTGTAAGCTCTTATCATGGGGTTGAGGCATATGTTTTGTGATTGAAGCTCATGTCGTGGGGTTAAGGCTCAAGTTTTCTGGTTGAGAGTCATGTAGTGAGATTGAGGCTCATGCTCTGGGGTTAAGGCCCATGTCGTGGGGTTAAAGCTCATGTCTTGTGGTTGAGGCTTATGTTCTGTGGTTGAAACTCTTATCGTTAGGTTAAGGCTCATGTTTTTGGGTTGAGGATCATGTAGTGAGACTGACACTCATGTTGTGGGGTTAAAGCTCATGACTTGTAGTTAAGGCTTATGTTGTGTTTTTGAGGCTCTTATCGTAGGGTTAAGGCTCATGTTTTTTGGACTGAGGATCATGTAATAAGATTGACACTCATGTTGTGAGGTTTAGGCTTATGTCATGAGGTTAAGGCCCATGTTGTAGGGTTAATTCCCATGCTGTGCGGTTGAGGCTCATGTTGTAGGGTTCAGGATCATGTCCTGAGATTGAGGCTCTTGTTGTGGGCTTAATGCTCATTTTGTGTGGTAAGGATCATGTCGTGAGACTGAGGCTTATTTCGTTGGGTTAAGTCTCATTTCTTGGGGTTAAGGCTGATGTTATGGGGTTGAAGAACATGTCGTGAGACGGAATCTCATTTCGTAGGGTAAAGGCTCATTTCTTTTGATTGAGGCTCAAATCTTAGTGTTCAGGCTCATGTCGTGGGGTTGAGGCTCGTGTCTTGGAGTTAAGGCTCATATCTTGGGGTTGAGGCTCATGTGGTGTTGAAGCTCTTGCCTTGGGAATAAGGCTTATGTCTTCGAAGGGTAAAGGCTCATGTGTGGTTGAGGCTCATGTTGTGGGGTTGATTCTCATGTCGTGGGATTGAGGCTCATTTCATGGGTTGAAACTCAATTCTTGTGGTTCCGGCTTTGGGTTGAGGCGTAAGTCATAGGGTTGAGGTTTATATCATGGGGTTGAGGCACATGTCGTAGTGTTGAGTCTTATTTTTGTGGATGAGGCTTATGTCTTGGGGTTGAGGCTCATGTTTTTGGGTTAAGGGTCATGATGTGAGTTCGAGACACATGTTGTGGTGTTAAAGCTCTTTTCGTGGGGATGAAGCTCATGTTTTGGTGTTAATGCTCATGTTGCGTGGTTGAGAATCATATCATGAGACTGAGGCTAATTTCTTGGAGTTAAAGCTCATCTTGTGGGGTTAAGACTCATGTCCTGAGATGTAGCCTCAAGTCGTAGGGTTACAGCTCATTTCGTGGGGAAAAGGCTTATGCTGTGGGGTTAATGCACATGTTTTGGGGTTGAGGTTCATGTAATCGGGTTGAGAATCATGTCATAATATTGAAGCTCATTTCGTGACATTAAGGCTCAATTTTCGGGGTTAAAGCTCATGTTGTGAGGTTAAGACTTTTGGCCTGGGGTTGAGGTTTATGTGTTGGGTTTGAGGCTCATGCCTTGTGGTTGACGCTCATATCGTAAAGTTGAGTATCATGTGGATTTAAGCTCATGCCTTGAGGCTGAGGTTCATGTCGTGGGGTTGCGGATCTTGTCCTGGAGTTGAGGCTCATGTTGTGAGATTAAGAATCATATCGTGATATTGAGGCTCATTTCATAGGCTTAAGGATCATTTATTGGGGTTAAGGCTCATGTTGTGGGGTTCAGGATCAGGTCGTGAGATTAGAGCTCCTTTTGTTGAATTAACTTTCATTTTGTAGGGCTAAGGCTCATGTTGCGGTGTTAAAGCTCATGTTGCGGTGATGAGGATCAAGTCGTGAGATCGAGACTCATTCCTTAGGGTGAAGTCTTATATCATGCGGTTAAGGCTCATGTTCTGGTGTTCTGGTTTATGCATTGGGGATGGGGCTTATGACTAAGGACTGAGGCTCGTGTTTTGGGGTTTAGGTTTATGTCGTGAGGTTGAGGCTCACGTCATGGGGTTGACGCTCATATCTTGGGGTCGAGGCTCATTTCATAGGGTTACGGCTCATAACATGGTGTTGTAAGGTCATATCTTGAGGTTGAGGCAAATGTTGTGTGGTTAAAAGCTCATGTCATGGAGTTAAGGCTCATGTTGTGGGGTTGAGGCTCATTTCGTGAGATTGAGGCCTATTTCGTTGGGTTAGGTCTCATTTCATTGGGTTAAGGCTCATATTGTGGGGTTGAGGATCATGTGATATTGAGGCTCATGTTGTGGGATTAAGGCATATACCCTGGGGTTGAGGTTCATGTGTTAGGGTTGAGGCTCATTTCGTTTGGTTGAGTCTCATGTTGTGGGGTTGAGGCTCTTGTCTTGGAGTTAAGGCTTGTATCATGGAATTGAGGCTCATGTACGGTTGAAGCTCTTGCCTTGGGATGAGAGTCATGTCGTGGGGTTAAGCCTCATATCATGGGGTTGAGACTCATATCGAACGTTTGAGGCTCATGTTGGTTGAGGCTCATTTCGTGCGGTTGAGGTTCATTTCATGGAGTTGAAACTCAGGTCTTATAGTTCAAACTCATATCATGGGGTTAAGGCTCATTTCTTAAGGTAGAGGCTTACATCGCAGGGTTGAGGTTCATATTATGGGGTTGAGGAACATGTCGTAAGGTTGTGGCTTTTTTATGGTTGAGGCTCATGTCGTGGGGTTGAGGCTCATGTTGTTGGGTTGAGGATCATGACGTGAGGTCGAGACATATACTGTGGGGTTAAAGCTCATTTCTTGGGAATGAGGCTCATGCTGTGGTGTTAATGCTGATGTTGTGTGGTTAAGAATCATGTCGTGAGATTGAGGCTAATTTCTTGGGGTTAAAGCTCATCTTATGGGGTTAAGGCCCATGTCCTGGGATTGAGGTTTATGTGTCAGGGATGATGCTCATGTCGTGAGGTTGAGTAAGGCTCATGCCTTAGAGTTGAGGCTTATGTTTTGTTGTTGAGGCTCATGTCGTGTAGTTAAGGCCCATGTTGTTGGGCTGAGGATCATGTTGTGAGATTGAGACCCATGTTGTCGGGTTAAAGCTCATTTCATGGGATTAATGCTGATGCTGTGGGGTTGAAGCTCATGTTCTGGGTTTCAGGATCTTGTCCCGAGATTGAGCCTCATGCTGTGGGGTTACAGCTCATTTCTTGGGGAAAAAGCTTATGTTATAGGGTTATTGCACATGTTTTGGGGTTGAGGCTCATGTAGTGGGGTTGAGAATCATATCGTAAGATTGAGGCTCATTTCATGGGATTAAGGCTCAATTCACGGGGTTAAAGCTCATGTTGTGGGGTTAAGGCTTATGTCCTTTGGTTGAAGTTTATGTGTTGGGTTTGAGGCTCATGTCTTGGGGTTGTGGTTCGTATCATAAGGTTGAGTCTTATGTGGGGTTTAAGCTTATGCCTTAAAGGTGAGGCTCATGTCGTGGGGTTGAGCCTCATATTGTGGGGCTGAGGATCTTGTCTTGGTGTTGAGGTTCATGTTGTGTGATTAAGAATCATGTCGTGAGATTGAGGCTCATTTCGTGGTGTTAAGGCTGATTTCGTGGGGTTAAGGTTCATATTATGGGGTTCAGGATCAGGTCGTGAGATTAGAGTTACTGTTATGGGGTTAAGGCTCATTTTCTATGGTTGAGGCTCATGCTGAAGTGTTAAAGTTCATGTTGCGGGGTTGAGGAAAAAGTCGTGAGGTCGAGGCTCGTTCCTTACGGTTAAGTCTTATATCATGTAGTTAAGGCTTATGTTTTGGGTTTAAGATTCATGTCTTGCGGTTGAGGCTCATGCCTTAGGAGTAAGGCTCGTATCTTGGGGTTTAGGTTTATGACGTGAGGTTGAGGCTCATGTCATGGGATTGAGCCTCATGTCGTGGGGTTGAAGATTATGTCTTGAGGTTTTGGCTCATATCATGATGTTACGGCTCATATCATGGGGTTGAGGCTTATGTTCTGTGGCTGAAGCTCATGTCGTGGAGTAAAGGCTCATGTTGTGAGGTTAATGCCCATGTTGTGGGGTTGAGGCTCGTGTTGTGGGGTTCATAATCATGTCGTGAGATTGAGGCTCTTGTTGTGGGTTTAAGGCTCATTTCGTTGGGTTAAGGCTCATGTCGTGGGATTAAGGCCCATGTTGTGGGGTTAAGGCTTATATTTTGGTGTTAAAGCTCATGTTGCGGAGTTGAGGATGATGTCTTGAGATCGAAGTTCATTTCTTAGGGTTAAGGCCCATCTCTTGTTATTAAGGCTCATGTTGTAATTTTAAGGTTCATATTTTGAGGCTGAGGCTTATGCCTTAGGGTTGAGGCATATGCTTTGTGGTTGAGGCTCATGTCGTGGAGTTGAGGCTCATGTTGTTTGGTTGTGGATCATGTCGTGAGATTGAGGATAATTTCGTGGTGTTAAGGCTCATTTCGTGGGGTTAAGGCTTATATTATGGCGTTCAGGATCAGGTCGTGAGATTAGAGCTCCTGTTGTGGGGTTAAGGCTCATTTTCTTTGGTTAAGAATCATGTTGCGGTGTTAAAGTTCATGTTGCGGGGTTGAGGATCAAGCTGTGAGATTGAGGCTCATTCCTTAGAGTTAAGTCTTATATCATGTGGTTAAGGCTTGTTTTGAGTTTAAGGTTCATGTCTTGCAGTTGAGGCTCATGCCTTAGGAATGAGGCTCGTGTCTTGGAATTTAGTTTATGACGTGAGGTTGAGGCTCATGTCATGGGATCGAGCCTCATGTCGTGGGGTTGAGGATTATGTCTTTAGGTTTTGGCTTATATCATGATGTTACAACTCATATCATGGGGTTGTAAGCTCATATCGTGGGGTTGAGGCTTATGTTCTGTGGTTGAAGCTCATGTCGTAGAGTAAAGGCTCATGTTGTGGGTTTAATGCCCGTGTCTAGGGGTTGAGCCTCATGTTGTGGGGTTCATGATCATGTCGTGAGACTGAGGCTCATTTCATGGGATAAAGTCTCATTTTGTAGGGTTAGAGTTCATTTTTGGGGGTTAAGGCTCATGCCCTGGGATTGAAGTTCATGTGTTGGCGTCGAAGCTCATTTCGCTTGGTTGAGGCTCATGTCTTGAGGTTGAGGCTCATTTCGTGAGGTTGAGAAAATTGATTTGGAGTAAAGGCTCATATCATGATGTTGAGGCTCAAGTGGGGTTGAAGCTCTTGCCTTGGGAATGAAGCTCATGTCTTGGGTTGAGCATCATGTCATGTGGATTAAACTCAAGTCGAATGGTTGAGGTTCATGTCGGAGGGTTGGTTCTCATGTCATGGGGTTCAGGCTCATTTCATGAGTTGAAACTAAATTCTTGTGGTTCAGGCTGAAATCATGGGGCTGAGGCTCATGGCTTAGGGTTGAGGCTTATGTCGTGGAGTTGAGGCTCATATCATGGAAGTGAAGCACATGTCGTAAGGTTGAGGCTTTTTTTGTGGTTGAGGCTCATATCGTGGGGTTGAGGATCATGTCGTGAGATCGAGACACATGTTGTGCGGTTAAAGCTCATTTCATGGGGATGAGGCTCATGTTGTGGTGTTAATGCACATGTTGCGTGGTTGAGAATCATGTGAGATTAAGGCTCATTTTTTAGGGTTAAAGTTCATCTTGTGGGGTTAAGGCTCATATCCTGGGTTTGAAGTTTATATGTTAGGGGTGATGCTCATGTCGTGGGGTTGAGGTTCATGCCTTAAAATTGAGGCTCATGTCGTAGATTTGAGAATCATGTCGTGAGATTAAGGTTCATTTCTTGAGGTTAAGGCTCATTTCGTGGGATTAAGGGTCATGTTGTGGGGTTCAGGATCAGGTCATGATATTAATGCTCCTGTTGAGGGGTTCAGGCTCATTTTGTCGGGTTAAGGCTCATGTTGTGGCGTTAAAGCTCATGTTGCGGAGTTGAGGATGATGTTGTGAGATCGAAACTCACTTCTTTGGGTTAAGGTTGATTTCTTGTTATTAAGGTTCACGTTGTAAGGTTCATGTTTTGAGCTTGAGGCTGGTGCCTTGGGGATGAGGCTTCTGTTTTGTGGTTGAGGCTCATATCGTGGAGCTGAGGCTCATGTTGTTCGGGTGAGGATCATGTAGTGAGACTGAGGCTTATGTTGTCGGATTAAAGCTCATTTCATGGGGTTAATGGCCATGTTGTGGGGTTGAAGCTCATGCTGTGGCGTTCAGGATCATGTCCTGAGATTGAGTCTCATGTTGTGGGTTTAAGGTTCATCTCGTGAGGTTGAGGACCATGTCGTGAGATTGAGACTTACTTTTTGGGGTAAAGGCTCATTTCGCGGGTTTGAGGATCATGTCGTGAGAATGAGGATCATTTCTTGGGGTAAAGGCTCATTTTCTTGAGTTAAAGCTCATGTTATGCGGTTAAAGCTCATGTCCTGGGGATGAGATTCATGTATGGGATTGAGCTCATATCTTGGGGTTGAGGCTCATGTCATGGGGTTGAGGCTCATGTCTTGGAGTTAAGGCTCATATCATGGGGTTGAAGTTCATGTGGGGCTGAAACTCTTGTCTTGGGAATGAGGCTCATGTCTTGGGATTAAGCCTCATGTCATGAGACTGAGACTCATATCGAAGGGTTGAAGCTCATGAGATGTTTTGGCTCATGTCATGGGGTTAATTTTTATGTCGTGGGGTTGAGGCTCATTTCATGGGGTTGAAACTTAGGTCTTGTGGTTCAGGCTTAAATCAGGGGGTTGAGATCGAGGCTCATTCCTTAGGGTTAAGTCCTATATCATGTGGTTAATGCTCATGTTGTGGGGTTAAGGATCATGTCTTGTGGTTGGGGCTCAGGCCTTAGGATTGAGGTTCGTGTCTTAGGGTTTAGGTTTATGTAGTGAGGTTGAGGCTCATGTCATGGGGTTGATGCACATATCGTGGAGTTGAAGCTCATGTCTTGGAGCTGAGGATCATATCGTGGGGTTAAGGCTCATATCATGGCGTTGTAAGCTCATATCGTGGGGTTCAGGCTTTTATTGAGTGGTTGAAGCTCATATCGTGGTTTTATGGCTCATGTTTTTGGGTTGAGGATCATGTGGTGAGATTGAGGCTCATGTTGTGGGATTAAGGCTCACTTTCTGGGGTTGAACCTCATGTCATGGGGTTGAGGTTTATGTTGTGTGGTTGAGGCTCATGTCGTGGGGTTAAAGCTCACGTGTTTGAGTTGAGGATCATGTAGTGAGATTGAGACTCATGTTGTAGGGATAAGGCTCATGTTGTTGGATTTATGCCCATGTTCTAGGGTTGAAGCTCATGTTGTGGGGTTCAGGATCATGTTCTGAAATTGAGGCTCTTGTTGTGGGTTTAAGGCTCATTTTGTGGGGGTAAGGATCATGTCGTGAGACTGAGGCTTATTTCGTCGGTTTAAGGCTCATTTCAAGGGGTTAAGACTCAGGTTTAGGGTTGAGGATCACATCGTGAGGTAAAGTCTCATTTTGTTAGGTTGAAGCTCATGTTGTGGGGTTAAGGGTAATGCCCCGGGGTTGAGGTTCATATATTGGGGTCGAAGGACATTTCGTTTGGTTGAGGCTTATGTCTTAGGGTTGAGCATCATGTCGAGGGGTTAAGACTCATGTCTTGTAATTCAGGCTCATATCATAAGGTTGAGGCTCATGTGGGGTTGAAATTCTTGCCTTGGGAATGAGGCTCATGTATTGGGGTTAAGTTTCATGTCATGGGATTGAGACTCATGTCGAGGGGTTAAGGCTCATGTGTGGTTGAGGCTCATTTCGTTAGGTTGATTCTCATGTCGTGGGGTTGAGGCTCAATTCATAAGCTGAAACTCAGTTTTTGTGGTTCAGGCTGAAAACATGGGGTTGAGGCTCATGTCTCAGGGTTGAGGCTTATATCGTCTGGTTGAGATTCATATCATGGGGTTGAGGCACATTTCGTGGGGTTAAGGCTTATTTTTTGTGGTTGAGGCTCATTTCGTTGGGTTGAGGCTCATGTTGTTGGGTTGAGGATCATGTCGTGAGATCGAGATACATGTTGTGGGGTTATAAAGCTCATTTCATGGGGATGAGGCTCATTTTGTGGTGTTAATGCCCATCTTGTGGGGTTAAGGCTCATGTCCTGGGTTTGAGGTTTATGTGTTAGGGTTGATGCTCGTGTCGTGGGGTTGACACTCATGCCCTGAGGTTAAGGCTCATGTCGTGGTGTTGAGCCTCATGTCGTAGGGTTGAGGATCTAGTCGTGGGTTTAAGGCTCATGTTGCAGGGTTGAGAATCATGTCGTGAGGTTGAGGCTCATGTTGTCGTCGGTTTGAGGCGCATATTGTGAAGTTAAGTCTCATGGTGTTAAGATAGTTGGTTGTTGACAACATCCGTCCAGGGTTGTACTACCGTCCTGACTGAGAAGCGTTAAAGTGGTGCTCGGAACCATACTACACTCTCCATGTCAGGATTGCTGATCTTACTTCCTGTCTCATCAAAACGGGACTACCGGGCTAGTCCTACCATC
>JAUUDW010630712.1:0-11307 GCA_032361385.1 Panulirus guttatus
ACACACACGGGTTGGATGAACAGCTGGGTTGACTGTGAACCAACTGCTGCAACCAGGTTAAGAACCAATACGCGCTCGACCCTAGGCGGCCCTTGAATGCGTCACAGTCATGAACACTAACCGTCACACCACGGAGCTTTATGTCTCCTTTCGATATATATATAATATACACGCGCGCCCGTGTGTGTGTGTGTGTGTGTGTGTGTGTGTGTGTGCGTGTGTGTGTGAGTGTGTGTGTGTGTGTTAAGATAATTATAAAAACATTTCTATTGCCGCATTTTCCCCGTAATTCCCCCCAATTATGGCGCGTTGATACGTTAACTTCAGCATCATCGTTAAAGTACGTCTCCTTGTCTGGCTCACAAGTGGAACGTCTGACGTAAAATTCAATCTTTGTGTAGTCGAAGGTTATATTTGAGGTACCTTTTACGTTCGTAAAATAGTAAAGAATCCTATCCTTAAATTTCGGATTTACAGAGAACGAATCAGTTGAAAGATTTAATTTGTCCTTTCGATAATTTGCATAAAAGGAGTCTTGGCTTAACTCACGGACGTCTGGTCTCATTATGTCTCCTTCCTCTGCCACCAACCAAAGGATTTATGGGCCATGGTCTGGTGAGGCCGGCAATACGTGCAGCTCCTGCCAAACGATGAGCAGTGTGGGGATGGTGTGTGATGCGTGTTGGGGTGTGGTCAAGTGTGTGTGTGTGTGGGGTGGGCTTAGGACAGTGGTTGGTGTGTGGTCGGGTCTGTGTGGTGGCAGGAGATGGAACAAGCTTGTTCTGTGGTCAGGTGTAGGCACAGGGGAAGGGGTGAGCCGGAAGTGTGGTCAGGTGTGTGGAGGCAAGAGGTCCCCGATGAGTGGTGGTCAGGTGTGTGGAGGCAGACGGTGCAAGCCGTTGGTGTGTGGGCAGGAGACGTGGGTGAGCCTTGAGTATGGTCAGGTGTGTGGGGAAAGGCGACGGGGGATGAGCCTGGCGGGTGGTCAGGTGTGAAAGGGAGCAGGAGACGGAGCGAGACGGAGGAGTGGTCAGGTGTGTGAACAGGAGATGGAGCGAGCCAGAGAGAGTGGTCTTATGGGGATGAGACGAGCCGGAAAGTGTCAAGTGGGTACGAGGTGAGCCGGAGAGTGATTAGGTGGGGACGGGGTGAGCCGGGGAGTGGTCAAGTGGTGTTGGGGTGAACCGGGGAGAAATCAAGTGGGGACGGGGCGAGCCGAGGAGTGGTCAGGTGGGGACGGGGC
Organism: Panulirus guttatus; assembly: GCA_032361385.1. Classification (NCBI taxonomy): domain Eukaryota; kingdom Metazoa; phylum Arthropoda; class Malacostraca; order Decapoda; family Palinuridae; genus Panulirus; species Panulirus guttatus. Next base: position 1,244 of record JAUUDW010630712.1, read on the forward strand.
GAACCGGGCCGGACATAACTCAACAAGGCTGAGGGCGGGGCGGGGCGGGGCAGGTAGCGGGCGGGGTCCCTGCTGACCTTGGGAGCCACACACACACACACACACACACACACACACACACACATACACACACGCACACACACACACACACACACACACACAGCTGCTGACCTTGCCCCAGGCCCGGGCCCTCGGGGCTGGGTTGGCCCGTCTCCCTCCTCCTCCTCCTTCTCCTCCTCCCCACCGACCTATCATCCACACTCCTCTCCCAGGCGGCGGCCGCCTCCTCCTCACCGCTTCCAGTTTTTCTCCATCCCCATCGTCTTCGTAGCGGCAGAAGTGCTCTCGTGTGTCGCTTCTCCCACAAACCGAGTCTTATTTTTATTCACATGATGCTCAAGGTTAACGAGTGTGTGGGGGGCTCCGCCGACTACGGCGCTGATCCCGAATGTTGTGGTATTTTACCAACTTTTTCTCTTGGACCAGTTCTCTCTCTCTCTCTGTACTCTCTACTTGGCCTCTCATGATTTCCATGTTTGTTTGCCATATGATTTGCCTCACTGCTGTGTGTCGTAGACTGACCAGACTAGTGGAGTCTTCTGGTAAATGTTGGTATGAGACGAACGTCTACACAGATGTCCTAGATTATGTAACCTTCAGGTAGTCTCTCGCGAGGCAGGTGTTCCTCTCTGGTTCTGTGTACCTCTACTTTTTTCTCTCATTTCTCTCGCTTTCGTGTTCCAAAATCCACTCTTTTTCTTTTACGTCGAAAAATTCTGCGTCCCCTCTTTCTCTCTTTCCGTCTTCCATCTCTCTCTCTTTCTGTCTCTCCTTCTATCAATCACTGCCTCTGCAACCCGGCGACCTTCTATCTCCTTACCTAACAGACGACATACCAGGGGGAAGGTGAGGGGACAGCCAAGTTAAAGTAATGAATTCATAATTGATGAACTTAGAAGAAGAAGCGGTGGCGTCGGCAAGTTGACCACACCCAAGTCTTCACTTGCACTTCCAACGCTCTCAACTCCGTCCTCACCTTCCTGCTTCGTTATAAAAAAAAGGCTCTCATATTTCTCACGTCTTTTTCGGTTGTACTTTGTGCGTCGTGCCTCATCGAGCAGAGAGATAAGAGTTAAGACTGATCGTACACCGATCGACCAACTGTGACAGAAGAACCCCAGAAAGGGGTCGATCGCGATCAACCACTGGGGGTATAGAAGAGCCTTAAGACTTTACATAACCTTCCTTATCCCTTAAGTAAGGTCCCAGATCGAGCTACGGAAGGCAGAAGACCTCAGATGTGGAACACACGTCTTTGTAATGGGTACATTCTTTAGCTAAATCTTTTGAAATTAAGCTAGAGTATCAAAGGCTAAAACCTACAGTGCAGTCCTTGATAATGCAGAAGTTCTTCTTGAACTGGATGATCTGAAGAGGTACATGTACACAACCCAGAGGGCAGGAGTGTAGCAGACACCATTCATCATCAACAACATTCACCATCCACACCATCGTAACTGTCGTCAAATATTTCCCTCTAGCCCAGACGAACGCCGTCCCTCTCCCTGTCTCACGCACAAGACCTTCTCAGAAATCACGAAGGTTTTGGTTGAATCCCGTCCTGCTATCTGTCGAGCTCGCTAAGGTGCGAATATTTCTTGTCCACTCCTCTGAAATATGATGAAAGATAAATTACAGGAACGTGCAACAAAGAGTGGAAGAAATAAGTAAGGAAAAAATATTTGGAGTTATTCTAAAAACAGTGATTTCAAAAAAATTGCACACGACTATTTTTTCAAAATTTTCATCAGTTGATAAAAAAAGATAACATAAAATGTTCTTGGGACTCAGTAAGACATCTGAACAAAGTTAGGAACGTTCTGAATTGATAATGAAGTGTTATGTGGACAGTGAAAGAAACTAAACACTGAGCCTTGATGAAGTAACGTAGATGTATAACACGAGAGAATTAAAGTAGGGAGATACAAGTGACGGGAGGCTGACTACACGTGGTGGAGGGAGACCACAAGTGAGGCAGTGAGACCTCAAGTAAAGGAGGAAGACCTCAAGCAAGAAGGCTCCGAAAGTGTAACAATGAAACAAGACAACACTCCGGACTCTGCTTGAGGTGAGAGCGACATGATACGTAACTGTGGTCAGCAAATGTACAAGTGAGAACGAAAGTTGCTGTCACTACGGACTGGACTTAAGACGCCTGAATGAGACACAGGAGAAAAGAATAGGTTAGTGTTACGACAGGGCGGAGGCAGGAAGGGCTGAGAATATCACAAGTGTACGAGAGTGAGGAATGAGCAACGGTGGATTTACAGGAGGACGCGCCACGCCTTCACCAGGAGAATACGTAAAGTTTTGGCGGGAAAAATATATTACCAAAGGCGAAGACTGTGCAGACACACGGTAATTGATCTGGAAGACTTATGGTAAGAGCGTACCAGGAAGAAGCGTGGATTACGTTGAGCCAGTTTGATGCATGAGGATTGTTTTCAGAGGCGGGGACATCGGGAGGGAAGCAGAGCACACGCGAGAAGAAATGCTGAGTGGGTTTGAGTACTAATCGTAAGCTAAGGCTAGAGTAAGGCAAGGACACTTTATGCCCAAGAGGATCCTCAGCTAACGGGATGTCGAGAGAGAGAGAGAGAGAGAGAGAGAGAGAGAGAGAGAGAGAGAGAGAGAGAGAGAGGACACACACTGCTGGCAGTGATAGTATGACTGTGGAAGAAGACTTACGAAAGGAGAGAGGTAGGCAGGCACGGATGTTATATGAAGATGATGCAGAAAGACCGATAGATAGAGCCTGTCAGAGTTACACGGGTGTTGAAACGTGTGAAAGAAAGAACCCTGAACATAAGTGTAATTGTAAGACTGAAAAGTAAGATGAAATGTTATACAATATCCCTGTCTTTTAAGTCACATATAAGATTCTTTCCAGGTTTGTTTCATAAATGTCTTACGAGGAAAAAAGTTCCTTACATAATCTGACTGGGAATGTTGGTGGAGGGGCGAGGGATAGGGGAGAGAGAGAGAGGGGGGAGGGGGTTATGTGTGGTGGGGTCTTTGACGTGTAGAGGGGGAACTCAAGCGGTGTAGAGGGCGGAGGAGGAGGAGGAGGCCGTGTGGACCACTGTGGTATCAGCCAGCCACCACCTTCCCTACCTCCTCCCTCACTCACCTACGGTACTCACGTGACTCCATCCCCATCAGCGCTGGTCACCTTCGCCACCAACATCTCTCGTCACCGTCACCGACAGCCCTGTGACCAATCTTCATCACCTTCGCTACCCATCTCTGCTACTCAAGGTCTACTGGGTAGCTCATCCCACTGGGCAACAAGAAACTGTCCCAGAAAAAACTGGATATCTCATCACCATGAAGATGTGATACTAGTGGTGCATCTCGTGGTCAAAATGAAACAAAAAAAGGACGAAGATGGGTTTCATTATTATTTCCCGAGCAGGTATGGGTGCCCCATCTTCCCTCAGATCGTGTGCTGCCACTTTCACTCTTGAGATAACCAGTAGTTCTTTCCTGTCGCCGCGCACCAAAATTGCATCAGTGAAAAACTTGGAAGTATATGATTGAACGCGAGTACACCTGTGTAGCTATGCGCTCAACATAAAGATATACAACATAGGTCTTGAAATCACGTAGTGTGTTGAACTTTGAATATCGCGATTCTTTTCTTCAGCGGCCACTCGGAAGCTAACAGCGATTAAATCCAACAACGTAACGATGGATTCAGGGCTGGATTCATCTTTTCGATCGCTACCGTTCCCTGGGATAATTGTGCAATTGTTCAGAGCCGCCCCATCCATACCAAAACTTTATAAGCTTCTTATGCATTACAGTTCAGCTATATTGCAGTTTCTTTACATCCCTGGCTGGAAGGACGTCGAAGCAGAGGCTTAAGAGAGGTCAAGAGAACGGGCATACATATGGTAGTTCAGTAGTCTGGCAATTACTCATGATGACGGTGGAGCACACACACACACACACACACACTCCTCCCCTCAACACAGTATCTAATGCAAACGACAGCACAAAGCATATCTGTCCTACAGAGACAAATACGTAAACCCATCTTTTGTCTTGCCTACACACAATTGGAGCACCTCATATGTTTCGTATGAGAGACTGTGTTGAGGTCGGGCTAGACGTCTAAATCAAATACTGTGACTACATAGCTATAAAGATTTGCCGCCCTGTGCCATGATCTAGTCGATGACCAGTTCGGATATACGGCCCAAGATGGATGAATAACGTAGAGTAACTCATTGAATCAGTTAGTAATTAAAACTACACAACAAAGACGCGGGAGATACGAGAGAAGAAGAGTTTAAGAAGCGTAGAGCGGTGGCAATGCCTCGGGGCGGTAACTAACCGTCCAGAGGCTTCCAGATAGCGGCGCGCGCGGCTGAAGAGGAGGGCGGCCTGGGCAGCAGCAGCTCGCCGCCCCCCGGGACAAGTGGCCTGATTCGGCCAATGGGGAAGCCCCACCCTCCTGGACGACGACAAAAACTCCAGAGAGGTACCGGTTTGTTGCTAGCTGCTGCATCCTACCCAAGAAGAACACCACCCTTCTCCTCGCACCCTCAAAGTTTACGTAACCACTCAAAATTTTGGATTTCAGAAAGTCACATCTTATCAAAACCTTGTTCATTCTCATTTCTTTATAGGAAGACTTGGGTCGGGGGGACACATTTTTCGAATTAAATAACAAACCTAATTTATATATTTACATATACGTATATGATAAGCTCTCACACTCACAGTGTTTCACATATAAGACCCCATGTCATCCTGACTGTCATTGCTTTCCAGGATCTCATTTCTTACTCAGTCCTCTACAGTAAATATAATTTGAAACTGGACGTTCTGCTCTCCATATACACCGTTCTTGCACTTACGTATGTCATTAACTCTGCCATCTGAATAAGTCAGTCTAATTATCTGGTCTTAAAGAAACTGTTGGCTCCATGAGAATCTATGGAATAATATGGGTAATCATATGAGCTTTCCAAAATATCGCTCATTTAGTTCATGTGTTCCTCCTCCATTAGAATACTACATCTTTGTCTCTTTGTTACACTTTTCGAACACAACGGGACCTTTGTACCTCCTGGAGATCTCTAACATACTTTATATGCTGACATCTCATGGTGAAGCAATCGTCTTCTTTACATGACCTTGTCACTTTCCTGCCCACACTGATGGTACATTCCTTCCCACTCCCTAACTGTAGATTGCACAAAATCTGTTGCAATCCTCTCCACTTCCCAGTCTGTGGTATTTAGCTTCCTTGTCAATGCTTCTCCGAATGTTCCTCAGTTTATCGTGGTATATTCATTGTGTCATCTGTTAGTGTGGTTCCTCTGTTGATCTGTAGTCACTTCACTGAGTCGTATTGAGACTCGAGTATTTCGTGGTTGCTCTTTGCGATGGTGGCGTGTCGGTGTCTCTGGCCCTATTGTGTTCAGCTTTATGCTAGTACACTTTTCAATCACTTCGCACGGCTAAACTGGGCTCTTGCTTCAGCGCCTTAACTGTTCTCTCACCATTCTCATCTGAAGCCCGTCCCAGTTCTGTGGACTCGTCTGGATTATACATAAAATTTGTATTTCTTTCTACTCATGTCACGCTAATCCATGAGTTTCTGTTCTCTTCCACCATCGTAAACAGGCTCGTTAGGACCCAGTGGTCTGTTGCAGTTTGAAATCATTTGCATTTTCATTCATATACATATTGGTTTTAAAGAGACTTAGTGGAAAAAGTTATTTCTGTCAAAAAATTAGATCGATGGTACACGGTCTTAAAGGACTTTTTGGGAGATTTAAGTTTCACTCACCAGAATACAATGTCTCTTCTCTCCCTTTTGATCACAACGCATAATTCAGGGAATACTTAGTTTAGCTGAATTTTCTCGTTAAGCTTCAATTAAGTTTTACACGTCCAGCTTAAATTTCATCCAGAATTTTTAACCCAAGTTCATTACCATAATATTACTACCTCTACGATATTCATTAAAAGATAATATGTTTTTGTTATAGTCTTGTTAGCGTCTTCATTAACTGATGATATAATTCCTGACTTTTCACAGAAAAACGTCCAAAAAATGGGGAGTTTGACGCCCCCCCCCCGGGAACGACCCGTGACCTATCATCTGACCCTTAAGGGGCTGCGGCCAAGGTCACACATCATACCCACAGACTGTACTGTCGTGCTCAAGGGTCGAGTCATCTTGCTCAAGAACACAACTGTATTGTGTGTAAGCGTGTGTGAAGGCGTGAGTGTGTGTGTGTGTGTGTGTGTGAGAGAGAGAGAGAGAGAGAGAGAGATGAAGAGAGTGTGCAAAGAGGTACCTACGACGAGATTTGCTTGATGGCAAAGCCAGCGTTGAGAGAGAGAGAGAGAGAGAGAGAGAGAGAGAGAGACAAACAGACAGACAGAGATGAACCTGTTTTGCCAACAAAACTAGTTTTTATGCTCACAATCCTTTGTTACCAAGTAGTATAGATTTTTAACTCGGTACGTCTTGGAGTATGCAGAGAAGCTGTGCACTCTGTTGCTAACCTACCGTAACAGCTGTGCGAGAACATTTCAGCTGCTGCAGTAAAGCTGTTGCTAGACTGTAAAAAATCAACAACAACAGCTTCCGCTTCCAGAAAGATGTTCCTCAAAGAAATCGTGTCGATATATTGAATTTGGCTTGGAAAGACTCGCTAAAAGTAGGATGATGTCTTTACCAACAGATGAAGAGATCAGCAAATTATCCTTCATGGAAACTCATCTGTCACAACAGAAGACTTTTCTGTAATGAAATGTGGCGAGACGTCGTCCATATATTTTGAAGTCTTGAGGTGTGGAAGATTGAGCGCGAATACATTGCTAGGTGTAAGAACAATCCTCTGAAAGCACGTCGTTCCCTGTATACCACATCACTCCCATTCGCTAAATCTCTTGCACGCCACACACGCTCCTGCTTATTTAGGAGGCCCAGAATCTTCAAAGCATCTTTTAACTCTATCCTTCCACGCTCTCCTTGGTTTCCCCATTTTCCTTGCTCCATCGACTTCTGACATGTATGCCCTAATAGTCATCCTCTCCTCACTCATCATCCCCGTATGTCCAAACTATTTTAGCTCTTTCATGAATACTCCTTCCCCACCACACCTTTCCTCAACATACCTCACTAGATCAATTCTCCTAACACCACATAGCGTCCTCAAACATTTACTTCCCAACACATTCACCCGTTTCTTTACATTTTTACCTAAGACCCACGCCACTCATCCATACAGTACTGACGGGACAACTCTACCAGCAAACACACTCATCCTTACCCTTAAATACAGTAACCTTTCTTTCCTTACAGTCAGTCATCAGTGCGTCCAGGACCTTAGTCCCCTGACCAACCCTATGGCTCACTTCAGCTCCCATGGTTCTATTTGCTGCCATATTCACTCCCAGGTATCTAAAACACTCCACTTCCTCCAAGTTCTCTCCATTCAAACTCACGTTCCAAATAACCCGTCTCTCTTTACTGCTGAATCTAATTAACCTTGCTTTTTTTCAAATTAACTCTCACCTTACTCCTTTCACACACTCTCCAAAATTCATACACCGGCTTCTACAGTTTCTCATCGAATCTGCCACCAGCGCCGTATCATCAGCAAACAGCAAACCTACATTTGGGTCTGCTCTCCTCCGTTTCTCACAATTTTTTGCATCGCTATCGTTCAAAACGCGTTCTATTGGTAGTATCCGTCATGGGTCTTTGAACGACCCAGATGGTATCTCATGGGTCACTCTGAGTCTAGGCCACGTGAGGGTGAGGTCACATTGCACCAGGCCTGGTGAGGACGGGTGGGCGAGCACCCCGCAACTGCAAGTATGGTCGCCTCTTACTGAACCAGTTGGCTGCTTAGCACCAGCCGGCCGACAGCCCTATCACTAATGCTAGCTAATCCATATATTAATGTACCTCTGCCTATGCAATGAGGATTCGAACCTGCGGCCTCTGTGTCACTAATAATAATAATAATATCAGTTTACTGAGAGATATGAAGTCAAAGGACTCGAATATACTGACAGCTCACACACAGCACAGAAAGTAGGGCTGAAGCAAATGGAGGGGTTATTATACAGATAATCATTACACAAATACGGATCGTTATTTGTAATAATCACTGTGGCTGGAATAGGAGTGTTCTTGTATTGAACCGCACGAGGTCAAATTGGCTTCTTGCGATTTTGGTGATGAACTGCATCTCGCGGACGGCCAAGATGTGGCAAGAGGTGAATGTGGCGGAAATAGTGAGGTGAGCTTATTCTGAACTGATGGATGAGGACGACTTGATGATTGGAGATACCTGGAAGTACGAGGGTGGCGAATGCCTGCTGACTGGAGGTGTAAGAGAGACCGAGGATGATCTAGCATACTTCCTTCTGCACCTTCTTCAGTAGCTCCTGCTCCTGACAGATAGAGGAGAAGACTAGGCAGGATAGGCATAAGTGAGAGTGGGTAGGAAACTGGAAGGTACGTTGATATTCTTGAGTTTGAAAGCAGAGAGTCCCAGGTGTCTTGAGTCTTGAGACGATAGCTGGAGGACTTAATGATGCTGAATGTGTCCCCACCAACCCAGTCCATCTTCCAGAGCGACACCGATATGCTTGGTGGACCGGACAACACGAAGAGGGCTGGGGACCCAGTTAGACGGTGGAGATAGGGTTGGAAGCGAAAGTGGTATACGTAAGAATGATCAGTAATCGATTGATGGAGATGTGGTTGGCAGTGGTCCAGTTCTGGGGGCTGTTACGGGTGTCCAGGTGTGTGCTAAGCTAGAGAGCTGTGGTCAGCTATAGATTCTGAATGCTGGTGATACTTAACGGGCAGACCTACTGTTTGCTGCTGATGATAAAAAGTCCAGATTTCAACCATTCCGTTCATATTAGACTTTTGGATGTTTCCAAGACCATCGCTGTTTTGTGTGTATTATCTGCATTATAGATTACTTCTCCCCCTTAACTCTCTCTCTATCTCTCTCTCTCTCTCTCTCTCTTCGTCGTTCTCTTCGCTCACAGGATCCGGCAAGACAGGCCAAAATCCCGCATCGTACCACATCCACGGACGCATACACATTCTGTTCAGACATACGCGCATGACCAGACACCCAACGAAACACCAGAGAGTTTATGGCAACGGAGATACGGATACGCCATAACTGAGCAACAGCGTACAACGTACATTATTCATGCTGTGCAGTCCTTATCGCTAGACGTACAACGTACAACGTACATCTAGCATTGTGAGGAAGTGGAGCAGCTGAGGGCGCGGTGTGTGTGTGTGTGTGTGTGTGGCTAGTGGTACCGGGCGAGACCTTGCACAAGCCTTGCTTGGCCCTGGGCAGCGCCGAGCCTCATCTGATATGAAACTCCCCCAAGTCCTCAGTGTCTATCCTTCTTACTTCTGGGTCCTCTTGGATGGACCTGGCGGCCCCCGTACCTAGCTAGATTCTGCTCTCAGAGATGTTCATTTAAATTCATTACGGATACCACTATTTGCTAGGGCTTTTTACCCACTGGAAGGAGGACTTGAATACGTAACGCCGTTCGAATCCTCTTCGCTGGCTTACTGAGAATCCTGTGAGAGTGGGTATCCTACAGCCTAAGATCCGTAGGATGCAAGAGGTAATCATCTAAAAGCTAAGCTGTTTCCGTGACATTTGAATAGCAACACTGACAGATAGATCTACACTGCAGGCACACTGTCTCGCCATGTTAAGGTCTACAGTGGTACAGTGGTTTGTGTTGCTAGCTACGAAACCTACAGGTCCCGGATTCGAGTCGGCTTGCCAACACCGGGCGTTCATCTTTGCCTACAGGGCTTGTTGGTAAGCGGGTACCTGGCGTAAACTGGAGATGATCAAGTGCCAAAACTAGTCCCACTGGCCCTGTGGTTAGGGTGAATGGACTTGACCACTTGAGGCTCGAAGACTAGGATTGACGTGCGCAAACGGATAAAAACTAATTTGACGCGCACACACTCT
>JAUUDW010630723.1:0-11306 GCA_032361385.1 Panulirus guttatus
ATTAGCTTTAAGAGTACATACATTGCCAACTGGTCCTATGGCTAGCTTATGTAGCCATTACCTAGATGCCCAAGTTCAGTTTCCTAAAGCATTATTTTTCTTATTAGTGAAAAATGATACTCAGAATTTTGGCCTGAGTCCTGTATAGCAGGTTTCTTCCTTAATATCCATTTTGTAAGTGTGCCTGTGGGGAACAGCTTTCCTTCTTTTATTGCGCTGACTAACATAACAAGTGTGATGGAAATGCGTTAAGTCAGTATGTTTAGATTATGTATTAACATGTTTATCTGCTGATACATTTTAGTATCATTAAACCTTAAACATTCAAATTTGATCACCAGTTTTTAAGATATGTAAGTTTGTAAGTTTTGAGAAAATATATACTCGTATGTTTTCTCTCCAAGTTCTCAAATTTTATTGGTTCGCAGCTGTCTTTATTTATTAATTCAACTAGAATGAGTCTTGTAGACTGTATTTTAAAATTATGTATGCCTTAAGGACTTTGTGAAAGTTTGTCAGAAAATATAAAAGTATTCCATGATCTTCAGCGAGTTCCCAAGTGAAGGAGCATTTGTATAAACATAGACAACTTAGGATGGTTGTGACAAAGGGCAGACTCTTTGTCAAGGTCCTTCAAGTGGGTTCTTATGCTTGGTTTCTAATGTCAGTTCAACCTCTTTACCATCAAGTTCAGTACTGTCTTGGTGCATATTTCTGGGTGAAAGACTTCCAGGCCCATGATACAGATGCTTCCTGTCAACTGGTACTGGTGGGACAATCACTACCTTATTTTTCAGGGTTAAGAGAACACTTTTTGGTGAGCAGAGCCTTGGTTTCCTTTCTCTCTTTGCTCCAGCCAGAATCAAGTTTACACTCTGCTTGCATCTGATTGCTATGAAAGGTCTTAGCACTCTGGTCTGCACATTATGTGAAAGAAATTTCTTTGATACAGATATTGTTTGGCACCTCATTGCCAAAGACCTCACTCAGTGTACTGTATCCCCCACAACCTAGCAATATCAGAATTTTTGAGGGCTTTCCAAGTGTTTTAGAAATAGATCAAGAAGTCATCATCTTAGATGATAAAGTATAAGCCTTTGCTTCATTGCTTAACTGTTTCATAACCAGGGTGAGGCAAATAATGCTTCAGCCTCCTATTTGGAATGTCTCTTCAGATGGGTTTGGAACTGATGATAGCACAGGATATGCTCTTCTGACATTCCACTTCATATTTCTTTCAGCAACCCCTGACAAATCATTGTATATTTCCTTCATCAACCGCAAGCCTCAACATTGCTTTCTCTACATGATACCAAAGAAAGGTTCTAGATTTACAGCCCAGTATTTTCTTATCATGTTTTCCTTCGAGCCTTATTCCCCAAATTCTTTTCTCTCATTAGAACATAAAGAGAGTGAGATTCACACCAAGTTTTGTCAAAAGAATTTGCCATGTTTTCAAAATGATCTGCCCAAACCCCATATTTCTCTCAGGAAAAAAAAAAGTTTTTCAGTGCGAGCATTATTTTCATGTGGAAGGAAGGGTACATTTATCAAAACCTCTTTCCTGCATGCACCTTGAAAGTAAATTCCATTGAATTGTTGTTCTTACCTCTTAGCTTCCTCTGTTGGCAAGGAACATTTCTACATATATCAAGCGCTTCATCCTGAAGTTCCAGCCTAGCCCACAAGCTCATGGACTTGAAGTCAGAAAGCTTTCCCCTTATGTTTTCCAACTGACGAACCTCTCAGTGGGGGATAATGGTCTTAGAGGGCTATTGAGTTCTTTCAGCCCTTTTGTTTACCTTACTTGATTGTGGATCTGCACGTCCCTCCTGTGTGGCACTTGAGGGTCTTCGGGGCACTTTTTCTCAATTCACTACTTACCATCTTATCTTCCTGAAGAGTAACGAGTATTACTTTGACCTCCATTCAGCAGTTCTTACTCATCTTGTTCTCTATATTAATGATTTTAGAAAAAAAGTTTTTAATGCATGAAAAGCTACTTCCTTTTTTAAAAAAAAAGACAGGTAAATCAGCCTCCATTTTTTCCCTGTCCTTTCTTTGTAGGAGTAAATGGTTTAGCTTTATTTGCTGCATTCAGTTTTATGCTATGATGTAAGCCTGTAACCATGAGAGGAGATGGTGATGATCAGTGGATCATACAAATGAAATGAAGTCTGTGTGGGATTTTAGCCACAAGTCCCAAAGAAAGTAAGCCCTCTCAGTCCTCTTTTACACTGGCCTCCTCTTTAGGACAAGATAACTTTCCGTGAATGCAACGCTAATTCACTTATATGATAACATTTATTGAGAACAAAAGAAATGTTTATATCAACTTAGCTCAAATTTCATAAAAATCCATTATGATTTGTTGGGTCTCGTCTGAGTGATTGGTGTCATTCTGTTGCTGTTCAGTATTTCAAAGCATAATCCTTAGATTGCAATATTAGGGATTAAGGTAAAAGGGGGAATACAAGTATAATATCAATGATAAAACAAAATCCATCTTCTTTTATTTCATATCTAGTATAGGCATTTACATTATTTCAAACAGCATGATATGATGTTTCTATATATACGTTCTATCTCTTACATGCACATAGTAAAGTGTAGATATATAACTCAGTGGACACCAGTGGCATATAGTGGTTATGCATTGTATACCAAAGACATATCTACTCTTAGTAGTGCTGCTTTTTCCTTCATACTGCTGTTGATGATAACTTTTCAGAAAACTAGATGGTATATTAACCATTTTTGTGAATAATTATAACCATTTTTGCCTTTGGAGGATGCTGTTTCACATGATGTACAATCATATGAACAAATTTGAATTAAGCACTAATGTAAATTGAAACAGGGACATTAGGACATTTGACTGTGATATGTCTCTGAGTCAGGGAGAATAGAATTCATTCCATCAGAAAATTTATACTACATAACAATTACCACCTCATCAAAAAACTAGCTCTTGAAAATTCATCTGTTATTAGTAATATGTACTTAAAATTTTTGGTTACAGCACACATTACCATGTCTAATTATTAATCAGCCCCACTTAATACACACACACACACACACACACACACACACACACATTAGTGCTCAATAGCAGCTATCTAGATTCAGTAATTTCAAGATTACTTTGGATTCAGCCAAGACGGACCTATTTTGTTGGTAATGGGAAAGAGGAATATTCAGGAGGACTGAGGACAGCTTTTGGAGCACAGAATTTTTAAGAGAAAGAATAGATTAGGTGTAAGATAAGTCAGTATGGCTAAGTTTGATGTAAGGAGTTGCCTCTGAGAATCAGTTGCTGTACCATGCACATGCTGAACACTTTTCACATAGTGAAAAGAGAGAGAGAGTAAAACAAAAAATAGACCAGTTTAGTGCTAACTGGTAATTCTTACATTCTAACAATGAACATCTATGGAATGGTATTTTTATAACTTTGAACTATGACTATTTTAAGATGTTGTTGGGCTGCTGTAAGGACAGTAATACTGTATGAACCAGGCAAGTAAGGTACCATTAGGCAAAAAACTGTCTTACAGTGTTTATCAAGCAGTTCATATCCTACAAAAGGCCAAAACTAGAATATGCTTGCAGAGAAAGTGCAAAGGAGGGCAACATAGATAAAAAGGAGGGGACATAAGAAATAAAGGAGGGGTATTAGTCCTTTATGAGGGACTCTATTGAATTCCAGGAAATATCAGCACAGTAGATAGTGTCTCCAGACAATACAAAATGAGTAATATTACTTGGTAATACTATACTTAAACAAGGCTAGACTGAAATTGAGAATTTTTTGTATTCAATTTGTAAATTGATAGTACATTTACCCTAGAGCCAAGCCACAGAGTCTGTTAAATTCACCAATTAAGGCACCATCTTGGGATAAGGAGATGAAATGATACATTACCATGGCACTGAGGTTTAGATTTATGTCAGCTATCCTTACAAGTGATGTGCTTTCACTAGCCAGTATTTTAAAGAGGTGGTCACTGTCTTAAGTATAATGAATATTTGATGAAAACTTAAGTTGCCTTACTCTCAGACTAATTATGGGCATGCAACTCAGCAATGTTCACAGAGTTTGTCCTATAATAAGTTTTTCCTGTTTACAGAATGGTTTTTCAGATCTCATGAATGTTTACATATTATGATTTTTTATATAAGAATAACTCTGCTCTTTGTTGATTTCAGTTAAATGGACAGAAAGATTTGTATTATTCTCAGCAGGCTAACATTGATTTTTTCCCCAACACTACAGATGAATGTCAGCCATACGAGTTTCAGTGCTTGGGTGGTCAGTGCATATCATTATTTGCATGCTGTGATGGAACATCAGATTGTCCAGATGGATCTGATGGGAGTGGCTGCCCTACAGCTACTACTATCAGGACCCCTGTTATTAGTATGTTATTACAAATGACAATTCCTTTCTTTTAAACTTAAGTATAAATCTGATTTTCAGCTGCCATGAATGAGAACTTCAGATTGAATTCATTGCATGTACCTTCTGCTATAGATATTAGAAATCTAAAGTAGAATGTGCCACATTCTGTAGGAAACTAACAATTTAACATGCCAGGGAGTGTAAACCATCAGTTTTCCTTCTCAAGTTTCTTCTATGTTTTCAGGAAAAACTGTATAATACGTCATACTTTCCTGTGGTAAAGGTACAGTTTCTGATACTAACCCACATCTTCTGCCTTTTCTGTGATTCACTGACTCTCTTTCAGGGCTCCTTGACATAGATCAGCATGAAATTTATGAAATATTAACCAAATGTACTCATGTCAAAATATTAGTTGCAAAAAATACTGGTACCAGATACTCGTTTTACATTTTTCAATTAGCATGCTTGTTTTCCTTAACCTGTTTTCCTTAGAATATCCACAGAAGTATTTTTTTATAGATATTTATCAAAAGATGTATTTCATGTACTTAACTGACCTCATTTAGATGGGAATTGAATTACATGCAAAGTGTGTATGTATGTATGTATCATTATCAGTGGACAATAGGGAGTACAGAATCAGTGAGGAACTCCTTGCTCCGAAGGATTCCATCATTTCCCTGCTTGTGATTAGAGCACAATCTTGAAGTAGAGGAAGACCCTTAGAGAAGGTCTAGAGGATACATAATGATGAGAATGGTGTATATTACTTATACTCTGTTGGCTTCATTAGACACCAACAAAACATTTAACACCTTTCCATGACAATCCTTGCCAAAAATGTACTTGACGCTACTCTCCATGACTTTTAAATAAAATTTTTGGCCAGATTCACAGCTAGCCTTCAAGCCAAAGTTATTCACAGAGGGAGGCTTCACCTGTAATATCTTTAAGCTCTGCAGTTGAGTTTCCCAAGGAGCAGTTCTTTTTACAACCCTCTTCAGTCTCTTCCTGCATGATCGTCCATCACCCTCTGCAGACCACTGTATGAAGGTCTGCTTTTATGCAGATGATCTTTTCATCACATCACAGTGCTATGACACTTTACAAGCAGCACCAAACATGGAACACTGCATCATACAATAGGAGTACTGGTTTACTTAGAATGTCTGCATCTCCATAGAAGTTGACAGTAATCCCTGTCAACCCTAACAGACATGAATCAAATCCATACTCTCCTATCATCTTAATAGCCACTCACTTCCACCCAACAAGACTTCATCTATTCCAGGCATCTCATGTGACATACTTATGACATTCAATCCCCACACAGACATCACTATAAAAGATGCAGACAAAGTGAACATCATCAGAACACATATTGGCATCAAATTTGAACAGGAAGAATCGTATAGTATCCTCAATAAGCTTTTCATTGACTCCACCCTTAACTAACCTGCATCAAGTATTACACCCAAAAAACACGTACACACTGAAATAATCTGTCAAACACTAAACAACTTTTTTGCCAGTTCCTATGTTAGTGAGGTAGCACCAGAAGTAGATAAACACATGGCCTTATTCATGAAAATCCATTTTATAGGTACTGTGTAGTGCACTGAAATCACATCCCCCTGTCCACAACCAGGCCCTATAGACCTTTTTGTGGTTTCCCTTGACCAAATCATATGCCCTGGTTCAGTCCATTGATAGGATGTTGCCTTCTCAGCCCCACTAGACATACATCCACCAGAAGCAACACTCCCAGACAAACATAAGTCACACTTTCACATGTATGCTGTGGATATTATTTATCCAAGCTACATTACAAACACTGTTTCAGCATATTCAAAAACCCTTCATGCCTCTAATGCAAATACCACTTATTAATCAGTTGCCGTGCACTCTCAGCACACAGATGCTTACACAATATTACCCCTACTGTATGACCTGTGGTGCCAACTAGTGGATATTTCCTGCTTAGTAAGTACTGCAGGAGCCTCATAAAGATAGAAGGGACTCCTGGCAACAGGTGAGTGAGTGTGTCTGCAATTTTGATACAAGAAATTGGGTATTGATGTTGGGTGATTTGTGAATGTGGTAATGTGGCATTTGAGGGTATAATTAGGGGGTGTAGGGTATTCAGTAAGGTTAAAAGAAATGAACAGCTTGTGTAGTTGCATGCTAAAAAAGAATTGGTGGTGATGGGGAGTACCTGGTTTAAAAAGAGGGATGCACATATTTATACGTAGGTGATTAGAAAAATGGTAAGCAGGTATTACTAGATTACACATTATTTGATAGGCATGGAAAAGAGAGATTCTGGGATGTGAAAGGGCTGAGAGGGGTAGCTGGAGGGATGTCTGAACTTTAACTGGTAAAGGCGAAGTGAAGATAAGTGGAAGTTTTCAGAAGAGAGAAAATTATATGTGTAAGAGGAGGATGGGGAAAGAAAATGAGCTTGGAAAAGAGGCTTGTGTGAAGATTGAGTGTACAATAGTAAAAGGTGAGAGCAAACATAGCTAGGGAAATGGGTGAGGTACACGAGGTACATTAAACTCTTATCTATCTGTCACTCATTTAACCAGAAAACTTGAAACAGCAGCACAATACAGTTTTTCCCTGTATAGATTAAAACCCCAAACAGTGGTACCACTTCGACTTCTCCCCTTCAATTATTCAAGAAAGTATCTGCACAGATGCTGCTTAATTTTACCGAATTCATGAAACTGACAAAAAATGAATTAATATTTCCTGTGAAACAACATAAGAGGATAGCAATAGAATGATGTTCCTCATCTCTCCCTCCAAACCTGTTTGAACACAATACCAATTAGGATATATTCTGTACTCTTTTCAAACCCACTTTTCTCACTAAAAGATTTTTTTTCTTATTTGTCATTTTCTGCATTAGTGAGGTATTGCCAGGAATATTCAAAGAAAGGCATCAGTTGCTCACATCGATTTTCTAGCTGTCATATGAAATGCACGAAAACCACAGCCCCTTATCCACAACCAAGTCCTACAGACCTTTGTGTGGTTTACCCATAGCTGTTTCATATTCCCTGGTTTAGTCCATTGATAGTATGTCATCCCTTGTATACCATACTACTCCAGTTCACTTCATCACATGCACTCTTTCAATCATCTGCATATTCAGACCCTGAGCACAAAAAATCCTTTTCATTCCATCTTTTCATCTTCATTTTGGTCTCCCCCTTCTCCTTGGTTGATAACAGGTGAAGGTGGTCAATCCATATGGATTTTTTTCCAATTCTCCTGAATAAGTGATTTCTCAGTCTTAAGGAGCTCTCTTCTTAAATGAAAACAAACAACATAAATATGTCACATTAGAAAAGTTGTTGAGGAGGCAAATTATCAACACAAGTAATGCATTTTAAGTACATGAAGTAGAAAATGTTGAATAAACTATTTACAGCAAATAGAGATGGTCTAGGAGCAATGATGGTACTGTACCCTAAATAAGGGAGCACAGATGGAAGAAGTTAGTTTGTAATTTTGTCTGTGGTAGAGGTGAGAAGATTGAAGCAAGACATGGTGAGAACTTTCAAACTGATAAATGTTCAGTATGGACAGGTCTTTGACAGTAGCAAGGATAGATTAAGGAGAGTTTATGAAAAAAAATAAGTATGTATCATTCAGGAAATGAAGTGAAGTTCTCTTTAATATCAGAGTGGTGGTAGAGAAGAATTAGCTTAATGATATGACTGTTAATGCACATATTGCACAGAAATTTTGGAAATGCTTTTCTAATAATATACAAAGTTCAAGAGGTGTTGTTCCATGAGTGCCTTAAGTGTAAATCTCCCTCCAGTTACAGTAAGTTACTGTAGGAGGAGGTAATTGCAATGACATGTTTCGTTTCTTTTCCTTTGCTTAGCCTTAACATACCCGCCTTAACATTAATGTGATGTTTGATATCTGACATGCATGTGTTTTAGCTTTCACTGGCCTTTCATACAGCAAGAGAATCACCATACTGAAATTGTATAATTTTCTTTTTCAGAGCATTTGTGCTCATACTAGAGTTTATTGATGAATATGAATTCAAATCTAATTGATTTTGAAGCAATATTACAATTTTTGTTCTCCAGATTCATTCCAGTGTTTGGATGGAAGATTTAATGATGATTCTCTACATTGTGATGGCAGAAGAGATTGTAGTGATGGAAGTGACGAGGTTGGATGTGGTAAGTTAAGGTTATGTCATATGTGGAAGCAAAGCTAACTTTTACATGATATTGTAAGGCTACTTCAGTATTGAATTTATTTCAACTCCAGCTCTCATTTGGCCATAAGAACTATAGTAGACTGGTGAATGTAGAATATCATTATCTAAACAGATTGATTGTGTGTGTGTTCAAAAAAACTAAAAATCACTAAATAATATTTGTATATTCATGCATGGACCTTTTTGTTCTGAATTGCAGGTACATGCCTATATATGTAAATGCTTATTACTTAGAAATTAAGATTACAGAATAGTCAAGAATACATAATTTGTATCCACCTGTGCATCAATGGAAATTTTTTGTTTGCAGTTTTTTATATAGACAAAATACATGATCATTTCAGATATATTATCTGTTTTAGAGTAAAACCCATTTCATTGCCTCATTTTTTTCAGTTGCATTAAATTGGTTTTACTCTTACAGAATTAGAAGCATGTATGAAAATAAGAATAGCCATATAAAAGCTATGTACAAACTGCTGCACCAACAATATCATGGATAACAGTGTACTGATCAACGACAAAGTCATCCAACATATCCTATTCTTGCCCTCCCTTTAATGCATTAGGTACAATTACTCCACTAGCAAATACACACAAACCCCATTCAACACACCCTAGAAGGCTTCAACCAATCACAACAACCTTCCTGAACATAACTAGTTCAGATAGACATTAGTTAAGTATTCAACTCCGTCCCTCGACGTAACATCAGAAAAGATATACTTATCAACTTATACCAAAACATTAAAATGTGGTTAGCCAACTTCATATCTGGCTACCAAGCAAGTCACTCAAAATAGATTTACCTTCAAAATCCTAGAGCTCTACAACCTTCTTCAATCTCATATGTGATCCCTTTTTTTTACCAACTGTAAAGTACAGTGTGAAACACAACTGAACTTAGGTCCCATCATAGTACCATTACATCACACAAGCAGCAACAGACATATGACACTACATTATGCAACTAGAGCGCTGGCTCATCCAAAACAGAATGTCTGTTTCTGTGCAGAAATCCATCAATATGCAATCTGCTGGGTATGAGGGGGGGGGCTGGCCTTGGAGGTGAGTCAGTTGTTGGTAGCTGATGGCACTGCATTGCTACTTTAACAGACATTTAAACTAGCTAGAAAGTAGGGGTTTGAAATACTGTTTCCCAGGAGTGACACAGACCAAGGAAAGTGATAGAGATAGCCAAGGAGAACTGGCAAAAGACAAAAAACAAAAGGACTCACATCAGGCCAGAGGCAGGAACAACACCCCTGCCTCTAATCGAAGAGACCATAACTAGCAAATAGAAAGTGCCTTAGACTGAAGGTTCTGGACAAAAATGCAAACAGCATATTGGGAAATGGAAAGTAGCTAGAACTGAGAAACCGTTTATGATATTACAACCTGGACATTATGGTATTGGTGGAGATGAAACTCACAAGTGAAATTGTCTGACATGGTCTTCCTGAGTGGGTTCACAATAGCACGAAGGGATAGAGATATAAAGGAGAGGGGGAATTAGCCCTCCTGATAAAGAATTCCATTAAATTCCAGAAAATATCAGTAGATAGTACCTTTAGAAAATACATACTGGGGGAAGATTACTGTGTTTAGGAAGTGTATTATAATCCTTTTAGCTTACAGTTCTTCAAAGAACTGCAGCAGTATAAAGCTCATGTATATGGAGAACAATGAAGGAATGATAAGGGTGGTGAAGGAAGAAAAAAGACATTCTCTTTTAGGAGGTGGTCAGGTGCCGATAATTAGG
Organism: Panulirus guttatus; assembly: GCA_032361385.1. NCBI lineage: Eukaryota > Metazoa > Arthropoda > Malacostraca > Decapoda > Palinuridae > Panulirus > Panulirus guttatus. Next base: position 10,420 of record JAUUDW010630723.1, read on the forward strand.
GATTTCAATTGCAGGGAAATATAAGACTGGAGGAACTTAGGTTCCCATGGAGATGCTGAGTCATGGAGACACATTACTGGAAAGTACGCAGAACTTTTTGCATCAACCTGTAATAGAGCATGCGAGAACTAGGGAAGATGATATGCCACCCATATTTGACCTTTTTTTTTATTCACTGTGCATTTTGAATATGTGGTGGTGTAGGATGCAAGAGGGAAATCAGAGTTTCCTCATAAACCAGAGAGGAAGTACAGTCATGTCAGCTACATGGAATGACCAAGTTCTTGGCAAGTACTGCTTGGAAGAGAGAGTTCTTTGATAAGGATATGGAATGCTACAAAGGGTTCTCTGAAATCTGCTTTGAAGGGCTCAGTACATGGTTACCTCTGATGGCGAACTGGGGAGGAGGATCAATATGGAAATAGATGTGATTTAACGAGAAATGTCACAAAGCAAGAGAGTTTAGGGATGTATTATAGAGGTGAAATAAAAAACACTGCAGCCAGCCAGCATATGAAAGATACAAGAGAGCAAAGAATGAGCATTGCAAAGTAAGGAGGTAGGAGCAGAGATATCTAAAAAAAAATGCATAGTGGAAAAAGTAAAAGGTAATCCAAAACTTTTGCATAACTTCTTCAGGAGATATCTTTGATCGAGAGAACAAATAATCAGGCTAAGGGAATCTGAGGGAAGAATTCTTGAAGATGATGAAATAAGTGAGAAGTGGAATGATAACTTCAAAAGTGTTTTCACAATGAAGGGCAATGGTATGCCAGCATTACCAAGATGGCAGGGGGATGAAGTCTTGTAATATTTATTTATTTATTATGCATGATCGCTGTTTCCCGCGTCAGCGAGGTAGCGCCAGGAAACAGACGAAGAAAGAC
>JAUUDW010630745.1:5385-18851 GCA_032361385.1 Panulirus guttatus
TAAGGGTACAAAGATGAGGCTTACAAGTGATTCTTATGATGGTTAGAACAGACAAAATCCATATTTGAGTGAATTTCTTTAATAACCAAAATCATCTTTTTTTTATTTTTTACATGAAAACGTTGAATGAGTTTCCAACATCTTCCTATTTCATTACATAGACGTGATGTAATCACATAATACCCTTTGCATAGGACAGAAAAATCTCATGTATAATTCAACCACTTTTTCATAGCTAGCGTAAGATAATTGTATTTAATTCTTTCATTCTGTGTCCCTCAGCGCCCGGAGGGGATGTGACAGCAGCTCAGATCATCATTAAAAAGGAATCACTCCGCAGTTCACAAAGACTTGCGTGTTTATGTCCGTGTTCCATGAGCGAGCGAACGCCTGACTGTCATGTGTTCACGCTTTTAATGTGGTATGGATAACACACGAGCAGAAATTACCTTTCTTTTCTATGTCTTTTTAAAGATTCCCTTCCCCTGACTATCTACCTTCTGCCTGAGTTCTGATGATTAATTGTATTCTATTTCATTCTGTTCTCTTTCTCATATATTCTCTATTTTCTTTTCAGCATATTTTTTGTATTTTCTTTCACTTCTCTACTTTCCTCAATCTTCATCTGCCTCATCTCCTCTATCTTGCCCTTGTTTCTCTCTCGCTATTCCTTCATTTCATTAAACTGTTCCCCTACTTTCAATTGCCTTTTTTCCATCATCTATCTCGTATCTAGTTCTCACACACTTTTTCATCTTTTCCATCCATCTAATTTTTCTAATGACATTCAGCTAGAATTCAATTATCACACACTTTCTCACTATTCTTCTTTTACTCAAATACCTGATTTTGATGCTGGTAATAAGTGAAATGAAAATCAAAGTTTAAAATAGCGTTCAATACACGGGTGAGACAAATTCGTTCAATATATGGATAAGAACAATTCGTTCAATACATATGTAAGAACAGTTCGTTCAGTACACGGGTGAGAACAATTCGTTCAGTGCACGAGTGAGAAGAATTCGTTCAGTGCACGGGTGAGAACAATTCGTTCAGTGCACGGGTGAGAACAATGTGTTCAATGCACGGGTGTGAACAATTCGTTCAATACGCGAGTAAGAGCAATGCAAAGCAGAAGTCAAAGCACTGGCGATGTGAGTGTTTTTGAGGTGATCTTTTATGAACTTTGTCTGTACAACAGTCACTCAAAAGTTATAATTTCGAGATTTAGTTTATTTCTGTTCATTTACCGGCTCTTTGGAAGCGCTGTTTTGATAGGTGCTCTGTTAGCTGACCTGACCTCTATTTGATAAATGTCTGGCGGGAACCTTAACAGCTTGTGCAATATCCCTGGACAAAAATGTCTCCGAGAAAAACTGATTAAGTTTTTGTGTGTGTGCCGCAGCCCTTGGTGAAGTTATTACTTTCCTCTGAGCTGAATTACCACAGCAGGAGATTACTTTTGGCTTAGTCGTAGATATCCCTTGAAATGTAATCGGAAGTGCTGTTCGTCATGTTTAATAGGGATCTGGGAGGTCTAAATGTAATTTCTTTTCTTTGGGTAATTATTTTTCTAATTATCACAGTAATGATTGCAAATTTTGTTTAATTCTTAATCATTCAGTACCAGTTGTTCCTACGTATTTTTTTTTCTGAGGATGTTAGCTTAACATTTAAGATAATCAACCCCTTCATTAGGTTATTTTCTAATTTGCAGACATAAAAGAAAAAAACTCACCCTACTTTTTGGGCTGGTGAAACACCTAATTATCTCCTCCATAGCACTCCTGCTGGAGCGAGGGTCTGGAATCCCAACAATTGTGGGCGTAAAAGCCCAGGAGGATATAGCAAATGCGGACCGCGCTGTCACTTTTCCCCTCCCCGTTACCATTTCCTACTTTTATGATCTATTTCCCCTCCTTTTTTTACTATTTTCTACTTTTATGATTTATTTCCCCTCCAGTCCTTTTTCTTACCATTTTCCACTTTTCCGATCTATTTTCTCCCCTTTTTTACCATTTTCTACTTTTATAATCTATTTCCCCTTCCTTTATCACCATTTTCTACTTTTACAATTTATTTCCGTTCCCTTTCTACCGTTTTCTACTTTTATGATTTATTTCCCCTCCCTTTTCACCAATTTCAACTTTTATGATCTATTTCCCTTCCCTTTTCACTACATCCTACTTTTATAATCTACTTTTCTCCTTTCTTTCACCTTTTCTTCAACCCTGCCTCCTCTGTGTCTCCCTCTTTGCCTTAATCTTACAGAGGAAACAAGAGGTGGGAAAATTAAGCGTTTTCTGTTTTATCCTGTTATTTCCGTTACTGGATTCCTGTTAGTTCCCGTTATCTGAAGTAAACGCTGTTTCCCTTTCGGTCTGTCTTTTTCATCCATGCTCATCTGAGGCTTCTTAGTTATCTGTGCTTATTAGTGGAGTTCCTTCATTCTTAGCATTTTCTTTATTCCTTTGTTCTAAATCATTCAATTTTTCTCATAATCTCTTTACTCTGATTATCACCGCTACTGTTTTCGTTTTTGTTATTTCCGCTTCATTCACTTTCTCGTTTTCTACATCTTTTTTTTTTACTTATGTATTTTAAAACTATTGTTGAGACGCTTTGGCCGATAAAAAGGACAATAAACTAAAAAGAACTTTTCTTTAAATAGCCTTTGTAATGTCTTCTAATTCCCTTTCGACCAACATTGGCAAATGATCTGGCTCGTCACTCGCCCAAAGATTTCCTCTTTTCCTCCTTACCCTCTCCTCTATTTCGTCCTATCCCATGCATTCCCATTTCCACCTCATTTCTTTTTCCTTTTCCTGTATTCCAATTCCTGATTGCTGCATTTTCAATTTCTGTTGCTCGCATAAATCCCTAACTCCTCTGTCTGTCTCTGTCTGTCTGTCTCTCTCTCTCTCTCTCTCTCTCTCTCTCTCTCTCTCTCTCTCTCTCTCTCTCTCACATGCTTTCCCTATGCACCTCTTCCAACCAAGACACCCACTTGCCTTTCATCACTTCAAAGCATCGCACTCACCCCCTCTTTGTGCTTTGTGAGCCGGGTCTCTGAGGGAGGGAGGGAGAGAGAGAGAGAGAGAGAGAGAGAGAGAGAGAGATTGCTCTGAGTCAGTGCCTGCAGGCTGAGTCGTCGAGGGGCAAGGGGAGAATAGTGAAGAGAGTTGCTTGCATTACCTTGCTGAAGAGAAGACCTTTAGCTCCTATGGAAAGGGAGTAGATGACGTGAGAGCGTTATTTCCACCATATAGCTTCAGCATCATTCACCACAAGGTATATCCTCCCTCACTCATCCTACTCACCACAAAGTTACGTCTCCAGCAAAACTTGCTAGGCCTTTCATACCAACTAACTGACACCACAGTCTATCCTGAGCTTCAAAGTTCACTGTCTAGTTAAAAAGTTTGAAGATGTGTAGTGTTGCACGATTCACTTTCCAGGTTATATATTTGTTAAGTAGTTAAGTGACTTAAAATGTCAGTGTTGCACGTTGCAGTCTTTATGTTCTTAACTGGTTAAGTATTTACGTGATCTGACTAATCATTTGCATAATCTATGGATTGTTTGAAGTTTGACTGTATTTCTTATTCGTGTTCAGATATTATCCACTGAAATGTTTAGTGCTGTGTTGGAGGTTACGGAAATGATGGAGTGTAGAGGTTATATTTTTCATTACGTAGTCTGTCAGCATCCAAAACTGTTTCTGAAATAGAAGTACGCAGCATTTCAGAACATGTTACAATTTTATATTCTCTTAGGTTTACGCGGTTATGTTTTCCGTTGATCTGAGCGATGTGTCTATGGCAATATTTCATATTTTGTTAGTTACTTATCTCCGCAGTTTTCAGACTACGGAAATTAGTTTTTTAAGGAATTAAATCTTATTGATAACTTTGACAAATTTAGCTCAAAAAATGGAAATTTAAGAAGTGATTTGATACAGGTATTCAGAGTTATCAAGGGCTTCCACAAATCCTGATCTAGACAGGTATTCAAGACCAATCAGTGTGATATCACCCGAAGTAACAGAACAACACGCAGGTAATCAACCTACTTTGAATGAGGCCATAATCCTCTAATCCCTAATAACATATGACGTGACTACCAACTGAAACAGTTGAATGGAACACCATAAAGCTGTTTAGGAGTGGACAGACGAACACCTCATTTCATGCCCACGAATAAGGTTACCTCTGTCACCGTATTCAAAAACTGTTTACGGATGGGTCTCCTTAGTTATCTATTTGCTTTTCCACTCTCTCCTCTCTATGTTTCTCATCTCCTATGCTCTCTCAAAATAGCCACGAGAGGATCCAGGTGTTTCTTGTTATTTGTTCTCCTTTCTCATCCCTTAGAGCATGTTGATACCCAGACATATTTCTTTCTCTGTATATATCTTCCTAATTGTACTCTCCAACTTAGCCCAGCTCTTCACGGCCCTCGTTCTCTACTCTCTCCATATGATGAGTAAAGTAAAACTACGTCACTCGTCCCTAATTACTGGGTTGGATGGCCGTTTGAGCCGTAGGCCTATCAACTGTTAGGATCATTAAGGTCGTCAGCGTCAAGTTATACACATCCACCAACCGAAAGATCTTTAATATCTCCATCAGGTGTTAAGGGTAGTTCCAAGACCACAGACACCTTTGCTATGCATTTGGCCCTTCCCCCTAAATTGAATCATCTTTTCGAAAGTAATATCAAATAGTTTTAAGCAACTGCAATTAATATCAATGATCATGAATTGACATAACAGTCACGTAAGAATTTTCCAAGGTGTGTGTCATTAGAGACGCAGAACGACAATAAGCAGAGGTGTGTTTCTGTAAACATGAAGTTGCATTTTCAAGCATCCAGGCGAGTAGATCAGCTGGTGAGAAAGATGTTTAATGTAGCTCATTTATATAACTAGCTGTTGAAGACTGTACTCAAACACGTTCTTTCCTATTCATTCATGAAATAGATTACGCGTTGAATTTTGATTTTTTTGTAGTTCGGTGTACTAGAAAAATTTCTGATTTTTCACGAGACTTTCTTTATCGTTCCAAAGTCTCTAGTCATCTACTCAGAGCTCAGATGAATATCTAAAGCTCTCGAAAGTTGACCCTATCTAATCATAACCACATTGTCCAGACTTGCCTCTCATTTACCTCGGTCATGGCCGATGTCTTTTCTGCGTTCCGTTTGTGATGATGTGATTCCAAAGGACTGAACCAGGGCAAATGATGCGACCGGGGGTATGCATGGAAAGGACCGTGGTGCCTGGCTGTGGACAGGGAAGCCGTGCTTTCGGCGCATTACACTTGACGGCTAGAGAACGGATGTGAGGCAGTAAGACCATTTCTTCGTTAGTGAGTTCAGAAAATATTATCAAGATGTCCTGCACAGTTCACTTCACCAACAACATTTAAAAGACGAGCTCTGCTAAGGCAGACATGACATTACGTAGATAGCAGTGACAAATTCTAAGTGGGTAAGAAAGTTAAGAAGCCCAGCTTAGGGAAGAAACAGTGACCGGAACTCCGTTCCAGGTACTAAGAATGGAATTGGATGGAATCAGCCTCGTTACTGTTGGAATCTCTCCGGTCAGGCATTTACTCAAAGACTTGAGAAGTAGATATCACAAAGATGAGAGGCTCAGGATACAATAGGGACACTTAAGACGCTATAATTGGTGGTCAGGTCGGAATGAACCTCGTTACTCGAGGTAGAGCAGAGGAGATTGTAGCAAAGCACGCGGTGCTCATTAGGAAGCTTAAGGAAAGCCATTGGAAGGTTATGGGAGAGACGCTGCCATCCAGATATGATGTAGGTTTCATAGTTCTTAGAAGACCGTTAGGTTTATATTTCAAAGTTTAATGTAATTGTAGAACCAAGGAGGTAGATTGTTTAAATTTGTGGCGGTATAGCTTTAGCAATGACACTTCAGGAGGCCTCCGAGGCATACCTGGTGGGTCTCTTCGAAGACACCATCTTGTGCGCTATTCACGCCAAGCGTGTCACCATCATGCCCAAAGATATCCAGGAACCTGTTTTCTAGGGATGGAGTGAGTCCAATCAGGATTGGAACGGCGTAGTAAGGTAGAGGACTTGAGAAAAAGCTAGCCATGTATTTAGCAAGAGCAAATCAGTCATACGTCAGATAGATCCAGAAGGGCAGCTGCCGTCCTGTTCAGGATATGATGAAATTCAACTACCACATGAAAGTTAGGCTGTCAGACGATGGGAACTGTGCTAGCTATGACAACGCTGATCTCAAATGACATGTAAGAGAAAGTCGAAACACACCTCAGCAGATGGGTCAAAAGAAATTCAAACATAATTCTGAGATAAAGACATTTACATGTTAGTGTTCTTGCCTTTCGATGCACAGCATTAAACTTTTCTGAAATACCAACACTATCATCTCTTGAGACACAATGATTATGTTCAGAAGGAAAGAAAGAGAGAAGTAATGAAAAAGATATACCAGCCTAGAAGACTGAAGAAACTAGTGAATTTGATTGCATGTACACGAAATGAGCATATGATATCAAAAGTGACTGACAATCCACAGGATCATGGAATGTATGTAGGGTTACCAAGAGATTGTGCAAAGAAAATTAGAGTAATCTACAAAGCATTTGAAAGAGAAATTCGAGCAATGTGAAAAATGATCCTAAAGAATTCTTTAAACATTAAAGGAGAAAGGAATGTATCCAAGATACAATAGATTCATTATGTACCAAAAATATTAACTTAGCCAAAGATAGTAAAGAATGGCTTCCTTATTAGTGTTTCGAAGCAGTGCTCACGAGCACTTTGGCCAACATAATACTGGTTGAAGAGAGGGAAGGAAAACGCATTGCGGCGGGCTTAAATGGACGGTTAAATGGATGTGATAGCAGGCCAGTTAAATAGGCTGAAATAGTAGTAAAGACTGAAATAATAATAAAAGGCTGAAACAAGTAACTAAAGGCTGAGGCAGTAACTGTGGGTTGCACTACAAATCGGCACAGCTTCTTTTAGTCTCTCGTGCATGGAAGATGACCCCTTTCCTTATAGTATATGCATATATTCTATGTACTACCCCATGATACTACCCCATATCGCACTTATCACAGCGTTTTCTATGGTCTTCCACTCATTCTTCGGAAGCCACGATTAAGTAATCCTCTTGGACTATATCTTCTTTCCTAGGATATTCAGACGCCATTAACTTTACCTTGATTTTTCATTCACTACCTTCAATGTTTCTCAATTCCTGCCTGTAGCTCGTTCATGATTTTTTTGATATTTTCAATAGTTTCTTTCCAACCCGTTTCCTATGGAGTTTTTGTGCTTCAACAAGATTAATCCCTTGCTTTCATCGGTCCCGTCATTTACTGTCAGGTATCCATCCCTTTCAGTTTCACTTTGACCACGAGCGATATGCATAGTGAGGATGTGCCTGGTCTTAGAATTGCTCTTAATACTAAAGACAGCGTTAGCGTTTCTCTGTTGGTGGATGTAACTTGACGTTGACGCCATTAATGATCCCGGAAGTTGATAGGCCTAAAGCCCAATCAACCGGTCAACCAGCACTACGGATTCTCTTCATCTTTCTCCATCGCAACAATTCCTGTTTCTCCTCGAACGACCCCATAACCTCACCTCATTCCTTAGTTCGTCCAGTTCCCTCCCTCTCACTATGACAAGATAGTTCCATTCCTCCTTCGCCAACTCCTCTCCTTCTTCTTGAACACTGCCTGTTCCTCCCCTCCATAATATATTCAGTTCCCCTCCTCCGGCAGTGGCATTTCCTCCCTCTGCGGACCGCCAACCCTGTCTCCAAACTCCCCCCAACCCCACCCCTCTTCCCTTGACGCCACGCTTGCCTTGCTGTCTTGGGAAAACGGGTAAGACGCTTCGCCCTACCCTTCCCTTATCATGCCCTTAATAATTCACTCCATCTGATTCCCTGTGAGGGCCACGGCCCCAGAAGCCTAGCCGAGGCGCTCCAGCGGAGATGTTGACACCAAACAAAGTTCCCTTTGGAATCTAAGGAGGAGCTGTTAGGCTTATTGGGAATCCACTGAAAAAAAAGAGATCATTATGATTTTATACGGTACTGAATGGTTGTAGAGGCTGGGCAGCCGGTGATAATTGTCAGTGATCCGTTTTACGTCGTTTGCGACTTTGTCATATCTAACTTGCTAGGCAGCCGGTGATTGCTCTGAGTGCTCTGTTTTATGTCATTTGAGGCTTTGTTGCATTTGACTAGCTAGGCAGCCGGTGATTGCTCTGAGTGCTCTGTTTTATGTCGTTTGAAGCTTTGTTGCATTTGACTTGCTAGGCAGCCGGTGATTATTCTGAGCGCTATATCTTATGTCGTATGCGGATTTGTTATATTTGACTTTGACAAAGTTGCATAATCAGGCAATGAAGTAGAGTTTAGGATGGAAGAGACGAATCACTTGTAAATGCTATCAAGACATTCTTTTCCTTGTCCAACTATGGTGGGAGCAAGTGTTCTGAGTATCCGTAGCATGTCTATGACCTTTATACTGATCTTGCGGTGTGGGTAACGAATTTCCTGAGTGAGTCAGATGTGATGCTTAGTGTGATCGCAGTTTTGATGAGATGAGATGAATATGTAACACTCCAGGATAAAAATTTCCCTCGTGTGCCTTAATAGAGCCATTGAATTGCCCTCGTGATGTATCCAATAACTGCAATCGCTCAACGGCTAAAAGAGATCAATATCCCGGTTCCAGTTTTACTGAATATGTTGGAAGGTTCGAGTGGGCGAGCGTTTGTCTCTCACGTTTTTCACGGTCCCGCAGAGAAACATACGTCTGCATGAAGTGCGCTCACGGGGACGTGGACTGCCTCGCGGACCACTATGTTCTGTTTTGGGCAGCTCCCGGCTCGCGTCTGTGTGATGGGTGAGTGTGGAGGGGAAGGAGCCGAACTCCCGCCTGCGTGACTAGCAAGCTGCGTGGTCTGTTGCAGCCTGGCTAAGCGGCCGACTAACTGGTCAGCTGGCTAGCTTTCCTGGCTACGAAACTTGCTGACGAGCAAACTTGCTGGCTACGGCTGGCTATATGAATTCTTTGAAAGAAGATGAGTAGATTTTTTTCTCTAGTTGGTTGGCTGGTTGGTTGGTAGCTGATTAAATCTGTGGTTCTTAATCTTATTTTTCGGCTGCAACATTTTCACGAGGTACCCCTTCGGCAAACATAACGAAAAACCAGATTGAATCGATTTTCTTATTCACTCGCGTCTCGCGGGTAAAAATCATCAAGCAGAAACCAAGTTCTCGTTCTACTGCAAGAGATGCTAGCTCAACACTCGGCAACACCCTGTTATTGCATTGCCTGGTGGCTCCCCCGCTCCTGGGGTTCAGATATGATCATACTGCAGTTCTGTTTTGGAGTTTTGGAATGGACAATCCAGACTGGCGTCGTTCCGCTTTTTTTGGACTTTGTATCTACCAATATATAAAAGCCAGTCTCCCTCAAGGGTAGGTGGAAGGAAGGGAAGCTAGTGCCTGAAGCTTTTTTTTGCCAATTCTTCGCATGCCATGAAATTGGTCGTTTAAGCTCAGAATTTTCGCTTGCTGGATCTTTTAAAAGAAGCTCTGTAGTTGCGGCCAAGACGCATATCCATCACTGTGTCTCGAGGGTGTGGCGAAAGCTCAGTCTTATAAAGCACCGCTTGTGTGTCAGAGGAGTCTATCTATCGCCATACTTCCCCTTCCACTAAGACTTCCTCTCGGTAATTGCACACCAAGTTGTCCTTCAAGGTTCTCAGCTATTTAGTGATGGATTTCTTTGATGGAACGGACGCCTCGCTCGTCCATTGCTTCGTCAATATTTCTATTTTTTCGTCAATTTTTTGCTATTAGAGGCTCCTTTATTTTGCACCCCATGCTCATCCTTTGAATGGTAGCGCAAAAGGATCACAGACGTCTCAAGGGGCATTCGTCAGACCCAATTGGGTAGGTGATTATGATATGAATTGCTACAAAGTTAGTTCATTAAGAATATTCACTGCTTCTCATCTAGTATGTTCATCTACACCGGAGCGCTGATTTTGGCGGTGTGTTGAAGGTAAAATTTCTGATAAGCTAGTGTCTTAGGTGGATAAGTTAGTATGAGGCTGTCAGAGGGAGTTTTCTGTCAGACGATGAGAGGTGCCGTATATTTCTAATTAGTACAGCTGAGTATTTTACAGATTAACATATAAGTGGCTGTTACTTGGATTGATTCATATTAACTTGTTGCATGTCGATTATTCTTTAACAATTCTTTGAGGACATCATTATCTGGATCACAACGCTGAAACTTCAGTTCAAAGATATGTTCCAAGTATTGTATCCCCAGCAATAAGTACATCAAATATATTCACCATATTGAGTATAACGCCCGAGAAAGCTCCTAAGATCGAGTTCCACAACATCCTTCATCATTGCCTCAGTCTTGAGCTTCGGGAAGTTGATCCCATCATGAATATATATGACGTCTTTGCTGGTCCCCTGGAAGGGGAAAGGATTCAGCTTGTTTAGATGAGTGAATACGGCAGGCGTGTTGGCTCTCGAACCTCTTCTCTCGGTCGGGGATGTAAACACTTCCTTCTTAAGGATGTAAAAAAAAAAAAAACTCATTCCGGCGCTCTGACCCAAGACGACCACTTGAGCCTAGCTTCAAGTAGTGGAGGCATAGCATCAGAATCAACAGCCTCGCACAGGCACTCGAAGACCCTTTAGTTCACTGTCTTGGAGCAAATGTCACTGACGGTCTTCACTATCCTCAATTTCTGTCGGATATGTCCCCATCAAGGGCCCAAGCGTTATGCTGAAGATTCCTCGTCGTTGATGCAGTGGTCTCTGGAGTTCTGCGAAACCTGTACCACACACAACCTGCACAGTGTTCCTCTGTCATGGCTGCGGCTCAGCTCGCAGCAGTACCTCTGACGACTCAAGATGGGATGGCCAACAAAGATTTCATTACTGTTTTTTTCTTATGTGACTCAGCGAATACACGTGAACATCTGCTCTTTATTTGTTACATAAGTAGTTTCGTCCAGTTGAAGAGAAAACCAGCAGATGTCCTTCAGCTCAGCGAGAGCTTGAACCCCAATATTTCATTTGTTCCTCTGACGCGTCTTGTCATGGAGTCATAAGTCGTAGGAATTCTGCTTGACCTTTCTAGCAGCTGCATTCCCAAGAGTTCTTCACATGCTCTGGCCAAGCATAGATCAGCAACTGACTCTTCTTCAGTGTAAAGTTTCATGACCCTCCCAAAGGTGCCTGTCATTCTTTAAAAGGGTTCTCAGCGAAGACTTCTTACGCACTGATATCTGTTTGACCAGCAGCAGGACTTTCCCATGAGAAATAAAAGTATTCAGTCTCATGCTCTTAAAGTAAGTCCGATTTGAACAGACTACTTGTAAGTTTCCTTCTTCATCAAGCGCCGCTTTAACTTTGTCAGCGCCATGGTCTCATTTGAAAGCAACGCCTCACACAGAAAGGCACAGGTTGAGGTGAGATTGTATGGGAGGCATTTTTGGTACATTATGCAGGTGTTGTACGTTTGTGATTGCCTGGCAGTCGGTGACTGTTCTGAGTGCTCTAGTGTGTGTATTTTGTAGCATTCTTGTATTTGCTATTGACTGGATAGATGAGCAGACAGATTAGACGTTGCGTCTTGGAGACACATTCTTTTAGGGTACAATGGAATATTTCCTATACCTAAATGTCAGTAAACACACTTGAGGAGAGGGACTGATAAGCCATAATCACTGGCCCTTATCTTCACATATATTTGCATGGATACTGAGAATGTTATATCTGATACACCATTTGGAAAAAGCAATCATGTCATAGTAAAAGAGGAAGTAAAAAGAGAAGTTGAGAAAAGTTTTAAAAAAGGAGATATGATCAAGGATACTTCTGCATTCTCTTTCTTTTCCAGTCATGGTAAGAGTAAGCGTTCTGAGGCTGTTTAGTTTCTTGATTACCTTTTGATTGATGATTTTGGTGTAGGGGGGGGGTTTCGGGAGTGTGTCAGTCGCGATGCACACTATGGTTATAAGTAAGTTGAGGTAAACCACGAAAAGATTTGTGGGTCTTGGCTGTATATAGTAGGCACTGGTTCTCCCTGTATTAGACATGGCATAGAGAGGGATTTGTGTAAATGAAACCGATGTTCACTTGATCAGAATGCTACCTGGCGAAGACGGGAAACACAAGTAAGCGTAGAAAATTATTACTATTATTACCATTATCATTACTATCACTGAATTTATCATTTATTGTTATCATCATTATCATTATTATTATTATCATCATTGTTATTATCATTATTATCATTATGATAATAATAATAGTAATAATAATTATTACTGTTATTATCATTGTTAACATTATTATCATTATTATTATTATTATTATTATTATAAGAAGTATCATTATGGTTATATTATTATTACTAATGTTATCATTATTCTACGTCATATAAGAACATGAATGGCATATGTAAGTGCTGCACGGCACCCAGTGTTCACACAAGACTGAAGAAAAAAAAAGACTGAAAAAAGGAAAAAGCCTGCATGACGAGTATTTTGGAGGGTGAACACTCTGATTACTCAAATTCTATTCATATCCGAAGTTCCTACAATCGGCAAAATGGCAAAATGTTTGAATGACGCAGTGGATGGTCAATTCATCTCTTAATAAGACGATGAGAGGCAGGCCTTTCCGTCGAACCTGAACTAGGGTTTTCATGCATTTCGAGCGAGTAATCTCAGCACTCTGATGTGAATCGTTTGTTGAAATGTTAGACAAATGTTTGCGTACATGTTATGAGTTCTGACAGAGACCAAAAGGGCCACTTGCTTCTCTTCTCCAGGTTCTTTTAAGATATACTCACCCGTAGATTTCCCATCTCCAAATCAGTCTATCCTTCTCTCTTTTTTTCCTCCATTTGAATCCCTCCTTCTACCCCAAAGACTCCCTCCCTACTTACAGACCCATCGGCAGAGCCGGAGCGGCAGCCTCATTATCATAGGCATATTGTTTGTATTGTCTGGAAGATAATAGAATTACATTTCCGCCCTACAAAAAGACCGGTGGGTATCGAGAACCCACGTTCAAATGTGCATCTAGAGCAATCGAGTTCCACCAAACCCTCTTATAACGTGATCAAACGCTTCATTAAAGGTGTCGGGATTATCTGTTCGCTAGTAATATCTACGGCGCGCCTGGTTCCTGATATCGCCATTACCTGAATTGAGAACAGCAACAAAAATCTGTTTTGCTGATTATATTATCCTCTCGCTGTACAGGTTTTGATGAAGTTGGCTGTAATTTCACCCCATACTTGATTAGACTGACGGGAACAGTACACTCTCAATGTGGTGGTGGGGGAGAGAGAGAGAGAGAGAGAGAGAGAGAGAGAGAGAGAGAGAGAGAGAGAGAGAGAGAG
>JAUUDW010630746.1:0-10114 GCA_032361385.1 Panulirus guttatus
AGACGTAAGGGACTATGAGAAATGAGGCAATAGAATAAATAAGGAGGAAAGGAGAGATTATGGAGCTTGAATGACTTAAAAGGAAAATATTGGTAAATGGATGATGAAGTAGACGCAGTGTGGCATAAGCAGCACAAAAGATGAGCATGAAATCTGAAGAACCGCTGGTTATGGAGGAATAACAGAATGACAGAGCACTAGAAAAGATGAACCTGGAGAGGCACGAGATCTCGATGGCAAAAGCCTCCCTGAATAGGGTACATGAATCCTGGTACATAAGGAGGGGTTCTCGCATGGAGCGATGGACAACACAGAGTCCCGGAAGAAGTGACGCCGTTGACTTTCTGACAATGATTAATCCAATATCATTCATGAAGAAAATATAACAATACACACAAGAAAGACACAGTTTAATAGGGAACAAATATTGTTCAATGATAATTTGAGAGCAATCTGTTTCGCTTACCAAATCCTTGAAAACAGTTAAGGAATTCGTATCCTTATTACAATTTAGTTTCTTGTCAACAGATCGCTAATTGTCTTTCCCTGTAATGTAAACTATGCAGACCATGTTGCTCATCTTTGAGTTATGCTTACTACGCTATGAAATCAATATATATATATATATATATAATGCAATTCTTAGTCATTTGCGGCTGAGATGCCTTTAGTCTTTCATCTGTTATGAAAATGAATGATTTCCATGTGACTAACAGTATGATGAGAAAATAATCATTGCTGAGACCTCCAACCAGTCTTCGACATCCTAGTTCTCTCTGTCTGTACAATTATGCTATACGTTAGACCAGCCATTAGATTAAGAAAATTTTTTCGTTGTTTCTTACGAGTTCCCTTAAATCCTCTTACCACAAAAGTGTAAACTAATGGAGTGAGTTGTGCGAAAAGAGGAACTTTATTAGAAACGAACCAAAGTGCTTTTGTGGAAGGATGGATTGTATGAGCAGCGAACAGTGCCGGTGGTCGTATGGGTAATTACCTACACAAACCACCTAGTGACAGTACGGATCCCAAGTTCCTGCTACGTACTAAAATCTGGAGGACTTAACCTGTGCTATGTCTGTTATCTCAACACAACAGGTTCCGATAAAAGTTTCCTAGAGCAGGCCTCGTACTTTAAGAGCACCAGCAAGTCAATTAGCTGTAACGAATGACCATCTAGATGCCGCCTGACTTGGTGGCAGACACGGCCATAAGAAAGGGGGTGATGGTGGTGATGGTGATGAAATCATATCAATTAGACGAACGTCCAATCTTCTCATTAGCTTCTGTAAAGATGTGTGGCCTCCTTAGCCATAGGAACATCTCTATACCATCGCTAGGGAACTAACTACCCTTCGAATCAGTCCTTCCGCTGCAGTGTGGTAAGAAACACCCTTTACAATGCTTAACGAATTCTGTCATCTTGTTATGCCTGGTATGAGAGCCTTACGTATGACATCTGAGGGCCAGAGAGATTATACCAGGTCTTTTCATGCACATGCGTAACCCCAACATTCACAGGTCATGCCCTTCTCGACCTAGAGTAGCACTCTGGATAAAATCTGGTACTCATTTGGTGGACAAGAAAAACGATGTATCACTTTTCATTGATTTGAAACAAATTTCTTGTTATGCTTGTTTTCGCTTTAAATGTCAGGTGTAGATTATTTCAACTAGTTACAGCTACAGAGGAATATGCTCTTGCACCTCACAACACACAGGTCAGTTCCAAAGACGAATTGTATTGGCACCTGGTTATAACCAATGCTCCTGTCGGGAAGAGGTTCGCAACCTCTGCATAGGGAATTCCTAGACTAGACAGTAACCGTACTGTGTCTTCCACCAAGTTCGTAAAGTATAACCCTTTACATTATGATTCCGGATGATTATCATTTCCTTCGGAGTCTTTTTAATTTTGGTATGATAGACCACAAGTTATGTAAGACCCTTCTTACTCTCGGCTTATTGATATTACTGCCGTAAGATATTGGTAAATTTACATCTGAAGACCAAATTCGACTCCTTTATTCATCTAAAATAGCAAGTCTAATTTTACCTATCAAATGGAACTTCATCAGTTGTACGAATTCTGTGTTTTATATATGCTCTTTTATTTAATACCTTTATTCGAAAATAACAAATGCAAGACGAGAACCTAAAATGAGTGAAGCACAGTGACCGTAAGGTATAGTTATGCTTCTGTGTTCTACTCCCCTGGTGCCCATGACTCTAATGCTCCCACTTAGGGCGTCCCTGTATGAGCCAGACACCAGAGGAAATACAAGTTTTTGGTCTTGTCTACCGGTACTTCATACGAATTCTGTCGTCTAAGTATTCATTCTTATTCAAGGTTTCGACGACATTATGATCACTCTGTGATTAGGCGCAATGAAACCTAGAGACTTAGTTTACGTAGCTAATTACGTTAGCTGGGAAGGTCTTAGACGAGTACTTCATTTCGGTGAAGTTTACGAGTGTAACAGCTACGATAATCTCCTCTGTTTGTCGTATCAGAATGACTCCTTCTTGGGCTAATATTGCCACTCATTGATTCCATCATCTACCTCGCAAAAGTTAGCAAAAGTATAGAAATACTGTGCCTGGTGCCCTGTGCCGTAATATTAATCAGCGTAGGTTGAGTCGTTGATAATTTTTGATTTAAGGATTAAATGATATTGGATTAAATTCTGCCTGATATCATAACCTGTAAAAGATTTTTGAGACTCATGACAAAAGCAGTACATTGGAGGGGAGCGAATGGCTGATAATCACCTTTCAACCTCTCTCGGTTGGCCATTGTATCATAGACCGTGTCACTGAAGGTATTCAATCACTGCAGTTGATAAGACGTGCAACTTGTCGACCGTGACAAAGCACCAGTACTGTACCAAGCTTTGACATAGAGAATATTCATGTGGGTTCCAAGGTTACCAGGGGTTTTTCCAATAACCTCCAGGTCGTCCAGGAATGAGCAAATTTGGGTAATTCATCCTTACTATAAATACAAAATATTTTTGTTCTGACTGATGATAGAACGTCTTAACTCCTTGCTTCATAATTTTATATTAAAAATCTTTTCTTGTACTCAGAAGCAATTGAATGCTTTGTGCATTTAGTCGTCTCTACATAGGTACTCAAGATGTTTGATATCCAGATAAATAAAAGAAATATCGCAAGAACTTAGCTATGAAATACTGGTTATACACCAGTGTAAATTGCCCCGGCTCATAACGGTCCTCTTAAAGAGAAATGTGCCACATGCACTAGTGTTGGTAAACCTCCCCTACACAGAGCTAGTGGGCAGCAGCCGTCTCTAAAGACTCTTCTCCTACAGATAACTCAGCTGGTTACCCTTACCATTAGTCCTATTCAAATCAGGGAGTACATAAACACTGGTTAAGTCTATATACAATCCTTTCATTTGTCCTAGAGTCGTTGAAATATACAGATGTATATACGGGTTCACTGTTATTACAATATTACTATTGTAGTCAAGTTGCTCTGATGAAAAAAGGCTCTGTTTGCTTTCATTTTTTTTGAAGTACTTTTTCATCCATGCAGTTACAAGAAAAGCCGCCTGAATGAGAATGAAAAACGCTGAGGCAATCTTCAGTTAAATGTAGCCCTCGCTTCAGAATCTGGCGAACACCAGCTAAATACACCTGAGCGATAAATCTCTTTCTTAAAAACAAATGTCAACCTCTTGAACACAAATGTCAACGTCTTAAAGGAACTGATGCAATTCTCGAGTCAAAGTAAACAACGCAAGGTCACAGTAGAATTAGCATACGAAAATAAATAATTCGAAAATTGGTGAATCATCCGTAAAGAAAACTTTAGAAGCATCGAATACCGGAGTGGCTTTTATAACGGGACTAAGTTGGATCAGATAAAAGTCATTTACTACCGTCTCGTAAGCTATGGCGAGGTCTGTACGGGACTTTATGGGATCATTATGAAGCAGACTGTGTCAGGCGCCCGCTGTTAAGATCAACACTTGGCTAATGGCTGAGCTGAGCATGTTTGTTGTGTTACTAATTATCCTCGCATCTTATGTCCTTAAAAGTATCACAGTTGACGTGAATTTACAACCACGCAGGTGCTATAAAAGTCAGCCAGAAACATGTGGATCAGTGGGATGTGGTTCCCAGCAGGAGGCCCAACAGCAGTGAAACGTATGGTACGATTAGCCAGTCTAGCTCCATGACTTTTATATAAGCTTGTGCGTCCCACATACAGACTCAGTATTTACACACACACACACAGTCACACACACAGTATGCAAATATGGACCAAACACGCTAACATAGCCAGATGCATCCATCAGACTAGTTTAGCTCTACAGATGCTCGCGTCATTATGTAACAAGACACCGACCACAAAATGTATGCTGTGTTTGGTGTCATCCTCACGTGTGTTTACCTAAGGAGGCAAGATGCACCCTGAGGAAAATTTAGATACAAATAAACCGGTCATGAATCTTAGTAATTGAATTTTCAGCTACTTGCAATATTCATATGTTTTCTCTCATGATAATGATGGATGTACGTTGTACAATGTGTGATACAATACGGTCGTATATCATGGAACATAAACACTCAATCGACTATCACAGGGTGACTGACATCTCTTCTGCTGCATCTGTATGCTGATGGCATTCAAGTTAATGTAGATTCATCGGATCCGTAATCATCCAAAACTATGCTTAGAATTTTCTTAATAATGAAGGTGAAAAATATAATCATCCGAGCCAACAGGTGGAGACTGCTGGCTGATTCGACAGCTTTGTTAATGTGCAAGGTTTCATTCTTCCTCTTACGTTCACCGTCGTCTCAAATGCGACAAAATGTATATACCGTAATGCTTTGAGTCGAAGCTTCTCAGAGATTGTTCGACCCATGCCATTTCTTATAAGGCATTGAATAGCATTTTATTCTGGAGCTCTTGGATTCGTAACCTCTTAACATCAGACAGTCACTTATTAATTTCACTCCGAATCGTATACATTTCCTGTTAGTAGAAGCCACCAGAATGTCCGTTGTCTTCATTAACTGTGTAAAGAAATCTGTGGAAGTAATTGATGTGCAAGTTGATCCCCATCTACCGCTGATATTCATATTTATTGCCTGGGAGATCTACCCAAAGGCTAATTAATCCTCCTTTTTGGTAGTATGGCTTCAGAAAATGTCCTGGTACCCTGTCTTGCTGCTGATAAAAACGTTAAAAAAAGAGACCTTCGGTGCCACAACAATTAACAACACTGAATTTTGCAAAAGTTCTGCGGAAAATCAATGTTTTTAAAGTCAGTAAACTAAACAGGGAAGTAGTTACCCAAAACGTTATTTAGTTTGTATTAAGGATGATCTCTCTAAGAATGCAGGAAACGAGCGTCAGCTGTTGGAGTTGATGGCCCGATACACCTGACATCTTAAGGTGGATGGTGACACTACTGATAGTCTCCTTCAGCCTGGCAAAGCAACCGGTACATTTCTCATGTCAAAATAACAACCTGAGATCTTGTTGAAATTTGTACATTAGAACAATCACAAGTTAGAATGGGTAAATCAACAGTGCAGGTATATAGATTCCGATCACGAATGTCTGAGCGTCTTTGTTTATAACAGAACTTGGCTGGATGAGACCAAAAATACTTTACCACAATCTCGTAAGTTACGGCGAGACCTGGACGAGAGACTTTACGACATCAGTATGAAGATGACTGTGTCAGACGCCTGTTATTAACATGAACACTTGGCCGATAGCGGCGTTGAGCATATTCATTGTGTTGCTAGTCATCCACGTACGTATAACCTTGGGAGTATCAGCAAACGCGCTGGTGCAGTAAAAGTCACCTCAGAAATTACGGCTCGGGACGATGACGTCCCAGGAGAAGGGCCCACCAGCTGGGAGATGAACGGTATGATTAGTCTGCCTTTTTATCTAGTGGTTAGTTTAGTAAGTGATCATCACACACACACACACACACACACACACACACAACACACACATTAACACAGGGAGTGTGCAACTATAGACACACTTCACAAACGAAAATATGTTTACGTAGCCACATGGACGGATCAGACTAGCAGAACTAAATGGATTCTCGGGTTATTATGCACCGAAATTTCAGCCCAAAAAATTCGTCTATATTTGCCGTCCGCTTAGTGTGTTTGCTTACTTCTGACATCTAAGGAAGTAAAGCGAAAAGAAACGGGCCGACTTATGTTTTTACTAGTGACCTTTTTTTATATCTTATAGCAGTGCTGGATGTTTCGCTCTGTTCCCGTTCAGTGAACATCACACCTGAGAATCTCAGTCTTCTGTTATATGGGCACATGCCAGTAGATGGCATCAGAATCTTAGCCAAGGGGGAATTTTTTAGCTATATAAAGAAATCTGATATTCTGTTGAGGTCATTCAACTTGGTCCTGAACTACCGCTTACATTTAAAACCATTAGCTAATAAGCTGTTTTAATGGCCAATTAGCTATTCTAAGGTAACTTGACCAATGCGTTAGACATGATCTGAATTTCGGTCTTACAGTCGATGTAATATGAGAATGATCTCAGATGCGCAGTCAGGAAATTGATGACATTAACTGTTCTGGAAATAAAGAGACTCCTTAGTTAGTAACATGTTTATCTAGTTGGCGCTAAGGAAAGCCTTTATAGATATGACATGCAATGTAGGCAGCAAACATCATAAGCTTCTGGAGATGGTGAACCCGATAAGGCTACCACAAGAGGGTGGATGGACATATTCCTGATACTAACGACCCGTCAGGAACTCTCATTACGTGAGTGATACGGGGACAAAACTCTCCCACTGTTCGCCAGCCACCTGTCCTGCTATGCGTGCAGGCCTACAGCAAAAGAAACCTCGTTTCCCGGTAACACATAAGGCATTATATTCTTCTGTGCTAAAATTATTGTTTTGGGAGGCGCTAACCAACATACTCTGTGTTACAGTAGGGAACGAAGATGGTGCTTGCCCGCAGTAGTTTGTTTAGTAACCCAAAGTAGTGATGAGATCAAGCCTAAATTAATCCGGTTTACCGAGTCTCCTGAGCTGAACCCAAGATTTGATCCATTTGCCCATCACTGCAATTTTGGATATATTTCCCTCTTGCGTGGATGTTACTCCGGATTCTCCTCTTGAGAACTGGCTGTTTGTGCGACCCCAACCATTAGCTAGACCACATAACACTCGCCGAGTCATTGCATAACGTCATTATTACGTGGCCGTCGCCACTGCCGAGTTGATCATTGGTAATGTTGGTTTCTTTCCCGTTATACTAAGCTTTGCCTGTAGAATGACGAACCTGCCATTATGAAAGGTAGATTTTTAGTTCCTTCCTCAACTATTAGGTCAATTTTCTTCTTTTAGCCTTCTTATGTTAGAAATGAATTCTGATGTCGGTAAGGACTTCGGTCCGATAAAAAAAGGAAAGGCTAAATTGAACGTGAGCTCTTCGTAAAACTGCTTCAGGACTCTTCACTCGTGCGAGTAGGCAGCTGGAGCTTCACGTAGAGTAGTTCCAAGGTTGCTAAGGTGACACGATATGTGCTCAATATCTCATAGTTGCACACCACGTTAAATTTCTCCGTGCTGACATGAAAGGGAAACAAACTATGTAACAATCACTTAGCACAGAGTAGCCGTTCCATGAGGTGTAGTCAGACTGTCCAATGAAAGGTGAAGTTAATCTATGGTTGCCACACATGGAGGGTTAGCTGGTGCCTGGACCTGGTATGAACATCAGTCAGCGTACGTGAAGGGCTGCTTGCTACACGGTCCAGCTATTCCTTCCTGCTCATCGCAAAGTGTGTGTAACCGATTAGGTGATTCCTTTTGTGTAATACATTGAGAACGTACAGTAGTGACGAATCAATGAACAAGTCGAAAGTGTGTGAACGTACTGTACCAACAAGTGGTGATGGACGGGGCCGAACATTTGACAGTTTATTACCAAATTTCCTGAACGAGAAGTAAGTACTTTCTCTCTCTCTCTCTCTCTCTCTCTCTCTCTAGGTAGGTAGGCAAGTAGGTACTATGTAGTAGGCAGCCACCGTCTGGGTCTTGAGAGGGTCAATGACTGTTGCCTAGTGAGCCAGCAGCTCAGCGGCTGTCAGGTGTCATTCCTTTGACCCAAGTTGCTATCATTTTTCTTCTCAGGTTCACACACGCGTTGGCTAGTGGCATTCAGTCCAGAAACGTAAACTCTCTCCAGCTAACACAGCAATTATTGACAGCACATAACTCAAACGGCTCGCTCTTCGTAGCTCTGTATTTTTCTGTTGTTTCTTGTGGTGAACCCTACGCGATAGCCTTGCCTTCTGACCAGATCTCGTCATAAGTATTCTATCCCTCTTTCTTTCAATTTTTCGCTTGTTACAAGTGAGCCTAACCAATCGTTCATCCCTGGGGCGGGGCTGGCCAGTGCCTCATTGATTCTTCCTGCTTAAAGTTTTGATAACAGAAAACAGCTGTTAAGGAAGTTACCACAGTTTAATCAAATAAAACTGGTGTCTCTTACGATTTTCCAAAATTCCGCTTAGATTATTATAAATATTACCTGAATATTTCCGACGGTTTAAGAGCACGAGGCAACACTGTACCATTGTGTGCCGAAACAACTTGCGTCATTCCCTCATTCGTTGGTCTTTGCATTGCATTGTTACCATTCATCAATGAAAGCACGTACAACCTAACATTTGGAAAGCTAGGTAAAGGTAGATCATAACTTCCTTTCTTGTTACACGTGTGGATACTGTTATGATATCGCTCTTTGGTTGAGGACACAATGCTTTGATATATATCTGTACTCTTCTGAAGCGATGTCGAAATATTGTCATGGAACTCACGTGCTTCAGAAACCAGCAGTCGGAAAGAAAAAAAATATCTTGGTCAGACCGCGCGCGAAGAGGGACGGTTCCCACTTAGCCCAACAGATGGTGTTGGCGTATAATCACGGCCCACCTCCTGCTGCCAGCTAGCGGCAGGTGGAGGAAACCACAACCTGCTTTATCTCGCCTCATAATTAGAAATGTAAGAAAATTGTATTCATCCATTTTCCGAATGTCTCTGAAATGTCCAATTGATGTTTTTTTTTTACTGTCTACTGTACATTGTTGTGATAGATACATATATATGATGGAAAATGATACATGTATTGTGTACCATCTAGCATAAGTGCTCTAGACATAAAGATATTCGTAGATACACAGAGAAAAGACACAGTGGAGGCAGGTAGACAAAAAACATGACATCATATGTGATAGGCAGTTTGGATGACGCGCTGTCTGGGTAAGGGCTGGATGAGTGTTTATTAGATCATATGGTAATATGACGTATCATAAAAAGAAATATGCAGATTCCCCCTTTTCTTGTAGGCAGTATAGGATCAGGAGTGTGAATGAAACGCTGAGATGCATGAACGAAGGTATAGAACTTAACTTTAAGGAGAAATTGAATGTTAAACTGAGAGGATCCGAAACAGATCAACGTGAGGCTGAGGTGAGGTGGAGCTAGTTTAAGAATTTATTCAATATTGGAGACTTAACATAGAGGTGTACGACGCTGAGTTGTATGGACTGTGAAAAGATATTTATAGCAGGTGAATGCAGAATGAATAAAGTAGGAGGAGAAAAAGGCTGAAAATGGTAGCCTTAGATCACTTCCCAGGTAGAAGCTGGGAACAAGGTAGGCAGCAAACAGGACAGAACAGGTCAAACCAAAGTTCAGGACGACAGCCCCTGTACTGCCACTGCTACACACACCAATGACATAAAGTCTTAGTCATGTATCAGAATATTCTATGTTAATGCACAGACTGTACAGAATAAATTTTCAGAGTAACAGAGAATTGCTTTGGGAGAAAATTATAACAAGACTGATATTACTGAATCTTGGTTAGATGTCAAAAATAGAGATTTCCTTGCCAAATATGCAATTCCTGTGTAAATTCTGTTTAACAATGATAGAAAAAATAAAGTAAGCAGAAATGTCTTTCTTTTCATTAAAGCTCATCTTAATTCAGGGCTGAAAAATGTAGCCGTTGATATAATCAACTCCATTTTCATAGGTATTAAAGATAAGCTTCATAAGAAA
>JAUUDW010630757.1:0-11305 GCA_032361385.1 Panulirus guttatus
TAAAAAGTGTTGTATTTGATAAATTTCCAAGAAATTGAATAAGGCTAATGGGACGGTACTTCGAGGTGCATTTTCCACCTAGATTTTTGGAATTGGATGATCGATTAGTAGATTTACAGTCCATCGGTAGTTTTCCTTTTCATAGTAATTAGGAGAATATTTCGGTGATAATCAGTGCTAATATTTGCTGGGTTGTTTGTTTCAGTTTTCTGGGAAAGACAGCGTGAGCAGCCGTTGCCTTACTCAGATCTTACCTGAATATTTCAGTACTTCATAGCAATAAGTATTTTGAAACTTGAACTTTCTATTTTCCGTAATAAGAGATTCATTTTTATGCTTCCGATTTATTTGAGAATATTACGGTAATAACACCGAGTCGAAATACTTATTCAGAAGGGAAACCATTTCTCTCGTGACATTAGATTACGTAACGTTTTCGTAAGGTGATGGACCAGTAAGCAGTGTCTGTATCTTTTTTTTGTTTTTTTAGTTTTGCCTCACACGTCCACTCGTCCTAGTGGGCCGGTGCTGGTGGGCAGGTGCTGGTGGGCCGGTGCTGGTGCTGGTGGGCTGATGGTGGTGGGCCGATGTTGGTGGGCCGGTGCTGGTGGGCATGCAACAAATTGCAAAAAGTCTAGAGTTTCAGAGCCAGAAAAGACAATCTTGATGTAGATAAAGTCTTGGAAACCCAACTCACGAGAGACGTGAAGCCTAAAGGACTGTATGTGGAGGAGTCCACAGCGGAGGGGAGGGAGAGGCGACCCATCCTGGTCGTTAGTGATGACAATAAATTTCAGGAGATGTTTATGGACGGCCCATTCCAGCAGCATATGATGGGAAGACGTATCTCAGGAGAGACAAACCTCATGATACTACTGTTCCCTGACCCAGAATAGCAGTGATCCAGCACAGTCTTACAGTGAAAACAACGATGGAATAATCAGCAAAGTGAAGGGCGCAATGGGCCACATTCCTCAGAGACAATCAGCTCCTGATGACGAGGGATTTCATCTACAAGGAAACAAGATAAGAAGGTCTGGATTCGCGTGGAGAAAGCGAGTCACAGAGACACAAGTGCCCGAAATATGAACGAGATTTTTTTTGTATCATCACGTGACGTCGCTGGTCATAAAGGAGTTAGAGAGAGACACCATCATTCCTGGACCTTTGTCCTGACACAAAATAGCGCCAGTGAGTAAACGTGATCACCTTTTGGTCTGGATTTTGAATATATGATTAGAGAGAACACATGTGGGGATGAGAGGGAAATGGAGCCCCATGAAAAGACCACAGCCCCTGGATGACAACAGTCTCTGGGAGTACGTGTCTGATCATTGCGACTGAATTCAAACAGCAACAGACCATTAGTCCAAACGAGGATGTTTTTTGATGGCTGAAGAGAACAGAGGTTCATGGAGTATTATGATAGGAGTAGAAAGACATTTTTTGTTTTTGTTCTGTTTATTGTGAGAGGAAGATCTGTAAACCTATCGTGTAGGTAAGAAGACACGAGTCATGTCAGTCGTGGATTTGAAGCGAAACATTTATCAAGTCTCTGCTTAAACGTACTTGTGGCACTTCTGTCAACCACCATAACTGGTAAATCATGCCATATGTTAACAATCCTGTTGAAGAATAAGTACTTCGCCCCTTTCGCGATAAATCGTTTGCTACCGAGTTTGTATCCAATACTATAAGCGAAATCAAACGAATCTATCCTTAAGTAGCTCGTTTGATCGAGATTATCGATGCCTTTAATGATTCTGAGTGCCTGTATTAGATCACATCTTGACCTCCTGTTTTGTGAGCTAAATAGATTTGATTCATTTCGTCGGTTTTCATAGACTTTGTTTCTCAGGCCGGGAATCATCTCCTCTCTGTACTTTCTCCAGCCTGCCTATGTCTCTCCCCAAGGAGGATGACCAAAACTAAGCAAAAAGTGGAAATTTCTTCCCATGAATCCAAAAATTTTGTTCGCCCATTTTTATTACTTCTGTACACTGCTTACTTGATTTTATGTCACCAAAGATCGCTACACCGAAGTCCTCTTTTCCTTATTAGCCTTTTGTAGCTCAACAGAATTCATACTGAAGCATGCGTTTACAGTTTCACTCCTGATATGTAAAACATTGCACTTATCGATATTAAATTGTCTACGTCAGTTTGAAGCTGCAGACATTCAGTTTCTGTTATAGATCTATATCACACCTTAGTATCATGCGCTAATTCTGAGGTCTTACAACGCAGCCTATTTATCAATATCATTAATATGTATGTGAAAGAGAGCCGGTCCTAAGATTGATCCCTGTGGCACTCCACTTGTTACGTCTAACCAGTCTATTTACGGCCAGCCAGCCAATTTCTGTACATACAAAGTATAACTCCATCTGTATCATGTGACTTAATTTTGTTAGTAACTTTTGATGTGGAACTTTATCGAATGCTTTTTAAAGATCTAAATAGATGACATCAGCTGCTTTACTTTTATCATACATGCTGATCATTTCATAATCAAGCTGATTTGTCAAACAAGTGCGATTTAGTCGAAAAAAAATACTGGGAATTGTTTGATAAGTGATGGTCCTCTAAATGGTTTACAATCTCATCCTGAATGATGGTTTCCATTAGTTTACCAACTGCAGACGTTAAGGTAATTGGAAGAGAATTCTCGGGCAGTGATTTATAAAAAAATTTGAATATCGATGTTACACTAGCAAAGTTCCATTCGTCTGCAACATTTCCTGTAGGAAGTGACTTTTTGAAAAGCGCAGCCACTGGTTTGACTGTTTCATTGTTCGCCTTCTTCAGTGCCCTCGGATAAAGCTTAGCCTGGCCTGCTCTTTTATTCACTCTGATATCATTTAGCGCCGATAGTATTTATCTTTTACATCAATACGTTGCAAAACGTTTTCCCTGAATAGCAACAGTCTCGGGTCCATAGTTTCTGGGGAAAAGTGTCTGATCATGACAGTACCTGGATGGCAGCAGTCTCTGGGGAAACGTGTCTGACCTTTAAAGCCCCTGGATGGCAAATTTCTCAGCTGCACAGTGCCTGAGGGGCAACTGTCTTAGCTCCACAGTACCTGGTGGACAACTATTTCAGCTCTCCAGGACCTGGATGGCACATGTCTCAGCTCTTCGGTACCTGGACGGTAACTGTCTCAAATCTGCAGAACCTGTGAGGGGACTGTCTCATCTCTACAACTCCTGAAAGGCAGTTGTCTCAACCCGCCAGCACCTGTGAGGTGACTGTCTCAGCTCTAACCGCTTGGGTGGCAACTCTCTCAGCGATAATCAAAAGTATTATGAACTTTGCTGTGTCTGTTTTGATAACTTTGTCAGGGTTGGTCCGTCCAGCAGACACTTCGCACGAGCAACTCTCTTCATAAAAGAGAAAATTTATTTTCCACTTCCGTGTGAAACAAACCTTATTATTTTCTTCCCCCGTGATTCATCGGTGTCGACAAAAATCTTGCAGAGAACGGAGTTGTGGTTGTCTTTAAAGTTTGATGAAGTCCACCAATGTTAATGTTGTCTCTTCCTCCTCATCCAGTAGCTTTTCAGAACACATCCTCTCGCTGACTGTTCCCTGATCTTTCATTCATGTTACGTTTCTATTTCTTCAACACTTCAGCTGAAAACACATTTGATTATTTTACCCTGACAATCGGAGCGCCACTCCAGGGGCTGCTGCTTACCTCAACGCGTAATATATAAATGGTTTCCCTACTCCTCGCACCCCTGAGGCAGGCTCGAACACGGGTACTGTGGCTGGGAGTGACACCCACCACATCTCCACCAGCGAACCTCGGACAGCCTAGCTAAGTCTATACCTTAACCCCCTCCCGCGTTGCACTCCTCTTCATTATGCATCGTTTGATTTGGGTCAACTTTTCGTATTTCCCGACACAGAAGCTTGGCTCTCGAGAATTAGGAGGGCCAATCCTCCTCCTCTTTTATCTTCTCTTTCCCTCTGGACGGAAGACGTGAGATCTGATCTCGTCATTCACTTTCGTCTCACAATAACAAACAATATCAAGTGCATTTTCCCTCATGCGATCCTTGAATTTCAACTGTTGCCACGTATCACCGGTCCCCTGGCACGCGTATACGGCTGTGTCTTTACCTGTTTGTCCTCTTCACAGGGAGGGGGGGGGATTCTGCACTTGCTGGGCCTCCACACTCAGATGGTTAACTGGTAAAGAAGGGGACTCAGACAGTAAAGTTGAAAGGGAGGAGACTCAGATGGTTAGGTAGTAAAGGAGGGGAATCAGAGAGTAAGGTAGTGAGGGAGGGAACTCAGATGTCTTTTGAACCTTATGAACTGATCTGTTGTCATACGACTTTTTAAACTTCTGTATGCCGTCTGCAGTTACTATTTCCTCATTAAGGTTACACCATTCTTCTCAGGGTCAAAGTTTTTTTTTTACTTTACATTATGTTCTTTGATTGTTGCATCCCAGCGGGTTTCATAGAACTATAATGTTTCCATCATCGATCTGGTTGAGAACCATAAAGATTGTCATCAGATTATCCCCTACTTTTCTCTCTTCCGTGGCGGACAGATCTAAGGGCTTTACCTTTTCCTGTGACTCATCTCACGTCATCCTGGTATTATCCTTGTAGCGGTCTTGCAGCCCTGTGTAACACATCTGGTGTCCTGTCCACCATCACTCGTGCAGCAACATCTTCTCCAGACCAGAGTATCGGGTATTTCACGTCTCCGTCTGAGCAGGGGTCTGTGTTCCTGAGTCCCTCTGACGCCTTGCCCACACCACTGTCTACTTTCTCTTGCGACGGGCGACAATTTAGAGCTGTGTGCCCGTCCTTCCCACAAACGAAGCCTGTGCCAGAAACTCTAGATTTATACTCACCTCTGGCGGCTTCATCCGCTGATCGTCTCCTTCGCTTACCTCGGTCGGATACGTGACTCGAGCCTTCACCGGCGGTTTATTCTGGGTAAAGTCCCCATCCTCGTCTTGCCTTACTTTACCGGTCAGCAAGTCCTGCCACTTGTGCTATATCAGCAGGCTGAAGGTCGTGGATGATCAACCTCATTTACGCCTCCTGCTATAAAACTGCTCCACCGACTTGAACTCAACTTGACAAATCATCATACGTAGATGCCCGATTTTTTTTCAGTTTTTGTTCCGCTCTCGAAATAGTTGCAAATTCTCGCTATACGCTGTGAGGGCGGCACACGTTGCCCAGGACCCGCATCACGTTGCTTCTCTCTATACCCCTCAGCCGTGAGGTCTGAACCTCTCCAGCCATGTTTCCTTGTCGGTGTGGTGAGACGCCGCTTCAGCATCCACCATACAAAGTGTTTCCAATGCCTTGCCTATCAACAGAGAATTCAAGTTAGTGGCACATTCCCTTCCCGCCCCCAAAACTCCCTTTTTAAACCATGTGGTGTGGCAAATCTCATGATTCCAAATCAACACGAACCGGGTCATCTGACTCCTGATGTCGAAGTGATTTAATAATTTCGTGTCGCTTGTCCCAACGACGGGCCCCCGCGCCCTCATCACATCCTTCCTGTAATCTTACTCGCAGTCATGATAACTCCGTCTGCCCTTGACTGACTCCAGGTGTTCATCCCGCTCGTTTCTTGCTCTCTTAAGAGACATGTTTTTCACTTTCTCAAAAATCTGTAAATACTTTCCCTGTCTGTTTTTCCCCTCTTTCTCTGTTCTCTCTATATTTCAATTAGGGCCCGGCCTTGATGTGGACTTTTGTCCGTGACTGGAGCCTTCAACATAAAAAAAAAAAAACACTCTTGCGCGAGGATTTGCGTAAGGTCTTCCCTCACGTGAATGACCTGAAGATGTTCCTAGTTCAACTCATTTGCCATGATCCGTCATCTTCCCAGCTGTTCCTCCATTTAGGGTAGCTAAAATAAAGTGCCGAACAGATTGCTGCCATCACTAATACTTGTACTGAGGAAAACGAAATATGAAGCAGCCCTAAATCTCTCCCACTTCACATCCGCTAAACAATTCACCTTAAAACTTTACCAACCTTATAGGAATATTTTCGAATCCTGATGAGGATGGTTTCGAATTCTGTCAAAGAAGCTTCGAAATCCCTAGTAGGGTCGCAAGTATCCCACTTGGGACTCAATATCCCGCAGTGATCAGCAAGTCCCATGTTTTGCTTACCGTGAAAGGGTAGTGAAAAGGACCACATTACACTTGACACATTTCAAAAGAAACCCGTCTCACATGGAAGGAAAATCCAAACAAAAACAGGACACAAATTAGAAAACATCTTAAACATTACTCCCCAGATATATACATACAAACTAAACCGTCTCCCCAGAGTTCACAGATATCACAAGGTGATGGCACCTGTGCTGGTCAGTATCTGTGGCCGACTGAGTCTTCACATACATACGTTAACCCAACAATCTCTAAGGGAAGCCCTAAGGACGCCCTGTGACATGTCACGGTGCCGTACGAACCTCCAACACAATATAGATCATCCTGGAATCTATACAAAGCCCAGCCAATAGCTGGAGTCCTCTCACGACCCTGGCTGGAGTCGACCACGAGACGACACTGCCCCCGTCTCCTCCCGACTCTGCTCACGGGACTTCACCAATCTCTTCACAGCATATCTCAAGGGAATTCACCTGTCTATATCTTATGCTGCTGAAGAAAAAAAAAATCCAAAATGTGCACGCCGCTTATTTTCATTTTTCCATACTCTTTGATTTACAAACCTAAAAAATTCCAACAGGGAAGCTGTCTCACAGGACTTCAGGGTTAGTGTTGTAGCCCTCAGCTCGTCTACGTTAATCACAACGCCTGGTCTGCTCCATGTACTCACAGTAACGAGAAGATATGAAGGATCTTAAGAACACCCCTGTTGCCTTGAGCCTACTAGGATGAGCGATTGTTTGGATCTACTGGCGCGATCTGGTCATGTCCGTCTCTGCACTTTCTCAGATCATTTTTCAAATTTAACTCTTCAGCCTCCAGTCAAGTTCCACGTCAACCCATCAGCTCTCTATTCCAGAGTCGCTAAACGCACTTGGATACCTCACCCTGTTGTGAACCCACCTTGAGGAATTACTTTAATCGTTGGCATATGTGACGCTCTTGGTCGTCTGCTGTTTGCACATCAAACTGTAAACAATGACTTCCTGCGTCCAGTTTCGACTACCGTCATTTTTCACTATTCCCTGATAATACTGCATCATATTACTATGGTGCTCTTACACTGACATATAGATATGTAAGGCAATGAATACATCCTGATATTTCAATGAACCCTTTAGCTAATATTACTGGAAACGATATATGATCAATTGTTATTAAATCCTCAACTAAGAATTCATAAACAGGAGGTATAGTATACTTCATGAAAGGAAAATATCTGGTTTAAATGTGACATATTATCCTGCGTCAGAAAAGCCTGCATCATAACCATAACAGGGACCACAGTTAATTTCGCTGAAAAAGAAAAAAAAAACAAGCAGAGTTAGCGACCGCAGTACATGTTTCTTGAGAAGACAGGCTTCACGGATCAGGTGATGGCGCTTTACTATACGTAATACAACAAGAGAACACAAGCAATCTTGGTTAGGAAATTGAATATCGATGCAAGTAATTTGCTGTATACTAAATTGATAGATTAGACTTCCAGAATTATTTTTAGGGTAGTGTATAGACACCAGATTTTGTGAAGAAATCGGTAGTTTTGTGTGATGAACTTCAATTCGTAGTTAATAACAAAGAATCAGTAACTTGGAGATTTTAACAACATAATCTGGGACGTCAGAACAGGTGCCCATGATAGAAACAAACTAATCGATAAAACAGAAGGCTATTTTCTAAATCAAACGGTTTGAGACCCAGTGTATATTGGATAATGTCCATATACAGATATAACCAGCACCTGTGTGCTCGATTAAAACCTAAGGAAAAGCAATCACAATTTTTGCCAGACTCGCTGTAAATTCCCGGTTCGATTCCAGAGAAAATATGATGTTACACAATTTGAGATGTCAACTTCAATACATTTGTGCCAGGACTCGGGTGAAGTAAATTGGGTTTAAGACTCGCACACATGTTTATAACTAAAGAGGTGTAGAGCAACCACGAATATAGTACTTTCCCTTGAAAGAGTTAGCGTCCCTAGAAAGGGGAAAAGGGAGAGCCATTTGAGATAATAAAGAAATAAATGACAAACTTAAATGTTTGCTTGATATATGAGTCAAGTGGGAACAAACAGGACTACGATATATACGTAATATAACTAGGCTTGAACCTCTTCGTCCCATGGCTGTGTTATGTAATATTAGACAGTTTCTCTAGGGCGTGGTAAGGGTTCTCAGGGTCGCTCTTCAGCTTCGGCAACAGGCCTTCATTCCTCCGAGGATGGTAAAGTCACGTCTTATTCAACACCTGAAATTTGTTTGGCAGGATTAATTGCCATGCTATCCTTCATAATCTTCCCAGAAAGTCTCCTTCAGTCGCTCCTGCACGAGATCTATGCCTTCTGGCACGTCTTCATCATATGGTCGTCCGGTCAGGATATCTACTGGCAGCTGTTCTTGTCCGCTCATCAATTTAACCTGGACTCATGCTCTGTGGCCTAAGCATCACCAGTGACTCGTCGATCTCAGCGTCTGCTTTAGCCACAATCAGACCCAGCCTAGCCTAGCTTAGTACTAATTTCCCCTCTGCTGCAGACACTTGTCTCATACAATGGAAGGATGACAACGGAATTCCTGGCCAAAAACATGGCAGTCAGGGTCTTGGTAACCTACAAGGAAATCTCACCACGACTGACCATCGCCATTGTTCGTATTGTGTAGCCTTATATTTCTTGGACTCTTCAGCTACGTGGAGCCCGGTGCTCCTCACAGCCGTTCTGGAGACTGTATTGTAGTGGTGGCTTAGTGCAAGCGGCCGCGCAAAGTTCTGCTTAGACGTCATGTCCACCAGTATCGGGAACTCCTAACCGTTGGCTGCTCTCATAATGTAGATGCAACTGATGAATGAATTTTCATTACGGGCGACAGTAATGGTCAATCACTGCCCTACGTGATTACCCCGCTGTACTTTACCGACTCAACCAGAGTCGATGGTCACGTTTCTGTTACATGTCCACTGTTCCACATTCTGTGGTCCACCGTTGCTGGGTTGTGTCTTGTCCTTTTAGAAGGACAAATGACTCATCACAGCCTCGCTGCTCGCTTCCAGCGGTCCTCTTGGTCAGTGGCAGCACGAGCTTTTATACAGACCGTGTCACATCGTGCCTTCTGACCTGGATGATACGTACCTCTTCTGACACAAGTAGCGCTGCATACCGTTGACAGTCATCTCCAGGTCCTGGACGACTTCCTACTCCCCCAGAGACCTCTCTTATGAAGTGGTCGTTTCACCCTGGTTGGAGAGCTTGATGGACTCCACCACCATCACGCTGGCCAAGACATATTGTAGTTTGTCTGGTTTGGCCTGGCCTGCTTGACCCGTAACATGAAGAGCAGTGTGCCTCGAGGAGTCGATGAACTGGTTCCAAGAGTAAATTTACGTTCTCATTAGGTGGTCTGGTACATCCTAAATACTGTCCCTTCTTGATTGTGTCACATCTTCAGATCCTCTCCTGCAGGTGTGCCCCTTGCCCTGAACTCTGCTGGGGAGACCTGGCATTGGCAAGAGATGACGTAATGTTTCTGCAGCGCGCCCGCCCACGCCCCCGACTTGGTAAGTTTCCCTGGGTCTGCAGTGCCGACCCGCTCAAGCTGGAGGCCAGCTGAGCGGCACATTCCTCCAGTGTCCAGTCGTTCACCTCAACCGCCAGCTCGAGCTGGGCCAAGTACGACTCCCACATCGTCGTCCCTTCGAGAGCTTGCAGCCTCCAGCATACAGGCTCCTTCCTGCGTCTCCAGTCAAGGCTGATTGGTCGCAAAGATTGAGACATTCCAGGACTGTGTTACCCCGTCCGTAGGGCCGGTCACGGGGTATACCCTGTGTACCAGCTATCCCTGTAGTGCCCGAGTCCGTGCTGGTCCGGCGCTCCCAACCTGGATGCGGTCGGGGAAGGTCCGCCCTGTAGATGTTGCCAAAACTGTTACATTTCACCCGTCATGAAGTCCAGCTGCTGCTTATTCTGGACCGCTCCTTCCACCAGCTGGTCGATGTTCTGTTCACGTCGGTCCTCCCGCTGTGTCGATCCACCCAGTGTGTGTTCTGAACAGCCTCTACCGCTTGCTACTCGAGCCACTCCATGTATTGGTCCACCTGCTGTGTGTTTAAGCTCACCTGCTCCCTCGGCTGCTTCAGCCTCTGCTCGGATCTGTACTTTTGTTTCCCCTGCTGATCCCTGCCCCTGTGCCTGCTAGCCAAGCTTTCCCTGTAGCTCCTGCCTTACAGTATCTAAAGCCTGCGCCTGCTGCTGCACCTGCTGCTGTACCTGCTGTTGTACCTTCTGCTGCACCTGCTGCTGTACCTGCTGCTGCACCTGCTGCTGTACCTGCTGCTGCACCTGCTGCTGTATCTGCTGCTGCACCTGCTGCTGTACCTGCTGTCGTACCTGCAGCTGCACCTGCTGCTGTGCTTGCTGCTGTACCTGCTGCCATACCTGCTCCTGCATCTGTCCCCCTCAACTTCGTGCAGGGAGGGTGACTGCTGCTCTACGCCCTCAACGCGCCACTACCTTCCCTCGTGTATCCTCGCTGCTGCAGCTCATGTGTCAGGTCGTTGGACGTGTCGTTAGGGTAGGATGTCGTTTGCTAGCGCTGTTGGTGGCTCAAGATGTTGGCCACCTCCATAAGCATCGTCAGCACCTGCTCCAGCCTCGTCTATGAGCGTGGCTCATCCTCTGTGGAGTGGCTCCAGGTGGATACTGCCTCCTGATGTTCAGACATCTTGGCTTCCACATTTCCCACACTCCCAACACCAGTGTTTGTGTTGCATCACTTGGGCTTGTGTTCTGGTACTTAGAGTGTCAGTGTGTGGAGATCGAGGCGAACAACTTGTGGCTGTCATACGCAGTCAGAGGCTGGCATACACAGTCAGGGGCTGTCATGCACAGTCAGAGGCTGAGTCATGTACAATCAGAAGTGGAGTCATGCGCCACTTTTAAAAACACACTGAACTTTTTGGAAGGACGGGATGGTTGATATGGACAGTGATAATCCAATAGGGAGATCACTGACAGACGGTTTACGGCAGTGATTACTGTCTGCCAGGTTACAGTGACTGGCTGTGAGACAGCCGTGGTACACACACACACACACTCACACACACACACACACACACTCACGGTACATCCACCAGCAGACCACTGCCCC
>JAUUDW010630790.1:0-11304 GCA_032361385.1 Panulirus guttatus
AGGGGCTAGTGGTGGCGAGCCTCCCTGAACCACAGTGTCAACAGCCTTGCGTAGGGCTTGTGGTCAGTATCGCTTAGTCAGTGCTGACGGCTGGTATGGTGGGCAGTGCAAGGAGATGGAAGTGGACCTATGGGGGCAGAGTATGTATAGTGCTGAGAGGATGTGAGGATGAAGGGCCCGAAACTGAGCTGATATAGTGAGTGATATGTGGAGGTACAGTGAGTGCAGTGAACTGGTTACAGTGTGGTGAGGGCAGTATAGAATTATACAGTAAGGATGGTTCGGGCACAAGGCACTGTGGAAGGGTGATTTGGCGAGTACAATGAGAGGTGTGGCTGGAGGGACTGTAAGAGCGGTAGAGAATGTGGGAGTGAGGGAGCTGGCTATATCCGTGGGTGGTGTGAGAGGTAATGTATGGGAGGCGGTTCAGGTAGGGACGATGAGGAGGGCTTGTGTGTGAAAGGTGGCGTAAGGGATAGCGTGCGTAGGGGAACTATAGAGGGTTGGTGTTGAAAGGTAGTTCTGGCATGGTAAAGGGGACGGTTAAATGTGGTGTAAACTAGAGTCGTCAGCAGCTACGGGCGGGCAGCAGCAGGAGGTAGCTGGGGGCCTCTGGTGTGTGGCCTTCAAACACATGAACAAATAAATATATATATACGTATATATTTCTGAATCAAGCTGAAGGCCTGGGTAGGTAATCCATAATCCTCTTGGAAAATAATTGGCCCGGGGCCTCCACCATCACCCTCCAACACCTCCACCACTAGCAGCGCCACCGGTACCTCCATCGTCATCATTCTCCAATATCACCATCACTATCAGTGCCTCCATCGTCACCTCCAGCACCTTCATCATCGACACTATAATGGCCCGTCAGTTGACCTGATCCTAGGCTGTCACAGACCAAGAGTCGTATCATACTGCTTAAGGAAAGTGCCCACACAAGGATGAGTCGTGGCTTCGTTTCCAAAGGCTTAATAACCACCTCCACCACCAAAATAGCCCCTCCACCCCTAACAACGAACTCTCCATCATCAGAATCACCAACGTTTCCATAACGACGTTAATCACCATATCCTCAACCACTCTCTTTTTCCACCAGCAGGAGAAAGCAGCAAACGTCGTGAGAGAGGATCACGGCGCTTACTATTGTATGAAGGAGTCATACGACCCTCTACAACACTACATGGGATACGCATATCACACGTACATTACAAACAACTTGTGCTAATAACATCAGAAATAGCACACACCAGTGAAGACAAAAACATACACCCATTTGTTATTTTTCGAGACTAATAACTGCCATTTCGACTACTGATAACTTCTCTCTCATATTTCCGTGTCTTAGGCTCATCCGTGGATCTGTGGCACCCACGACACAACACGCCAGGGGGCGAGTAGCGCAGAATGGGTCGCGTGACTCCCTCACATAAAGTAACAACCACAATCCCCACACCTCACTTTTTCTCCTGCACCTCCTACTGGGCAATGTTTCTTCTCTCGGGTTGGCCAGGACAGACGCAGATGGTCGGTAAGGTAAAGAACACCAGGGGTAAAGGCAAGGGGTAAGGACTAGATTTTAATCCAAAAGCAGTTAAAAGATAGGACTATATATGAGGATTTAGTGAATTGAGACCCTGATGGAAATATGGTGGTGACTGTGATGATGGACGGCTTTCAGATCCGAAAATAGAAAACCATGATAATCAACCTTGAAATATAGAAAGCAATATAGTTATCAACAAAAGAATATAGAAAACGATGAATATAATGAGAAATAAACTAGATAGATGTTAATATCTGATAAACTGATAAATAATTATCAACCTTCATTGACACTAAAACATAATCAATAACTATTAACCGAAAAGAACAACAAAAAATTACTCTTTCAGTTACTTTCTAATCGACTTATCAGTTACTTTCTACTCGAGTTATCAATTACTTTCTACTCTATTTATCAATTACTTTCTACTCTACTTATACTAAGACTCCCTGGGGTAATATATCTTCTTAAAACAAGAAGTTTTAATACACAAGTAGCATACATAACATTAAAAAGGTGTAAGATAACGCAGGGAAGGAAGAACCATAAAATTAAGCAAACAAAAATAGGGATGATAGAGCTATAGTTAGGTCATCCCTACATGACTTCTGGTAGTTAAAGAAAAGTAGTTCCATACGTAAACCTTAAACCTGTTGTGGTTGGACATACATCCAAACATTATCTTTGTAAACAGGTTTGCAAAAGACTACTATAAATGGCGTCTCGTATCAGTGGCTCTTATCTTACGATACTGTCAGCGAACTGCAGATGTGCATTTCAGACTATCTTAATATATATGGGGTCATATAGGGGTCGTCTTTCTATATGTTTCTTTCCCTACACCTCGAGGCTTTGGGAACTCTCTACCCTCTCATGTCCTTCCCAATAGCTTTGACCTGGCACTTTTTTAAAGGACGAGTTTTTCACATCCTCCAAAATTCGTAAAATACTTTTCCCCGTCTATTCATTTTCCCTTTCATTATCCTCTTTATATTTCAAGTAAGGCCTGGCCTTGATGTGGACTTTTGTCCGTGACTGGAGCTTCCAATATAAAAAAAAAGACTTTAGCTCATTAGCGTTTCACGTCCATACTTCATCTTACAATCATCATTTCTTTTCATTACTTGCTTCTGTTGTATCTTATAAGTATAATTTGTGCATCATTGCAAAAAGAAAGAAAAATGGGAAAAATATATAAACAAAGTAATAGGTGTTCTATTCGTGTCCGAGTCAATGTTTACCTTTAACTCACTAGGTACGGGTTCGGGAGGTGTGGGTGTGTGAGTTAGTCTGCAGTGGCTGTGTGCACCCGTTCCGCTCAGTTGAAATGAAAATGGAATGACAATAATAGATAGAAAACGGACGTAGTAACCTTACTTTCTTCCCCGTCTAAGCCGCTAGCGCCACCACTCACTCGCCTTTGAGGGCCTTCCAACCGCTGCCTTCCCAGCCTGAGCGCCAGCTACTTGTATAGATTTATAGATACATGTGAATCTATAACAAAGCAGTCGCGAAAGGCACATCTACCTGCTTTAAGTTGCTGATCTATGTTTAAGATGCATTCTCAAATTGAAGCGTTGTTGAGATATTGCTGGAGGGAATGAGAAGACGAACAATTTGGTCGGTTTTGCAAAATCTGGTCTGATATCTTATCGAAGGTTTTTAGCCATCTTTTTTTATATATACAGAAGCCAAACGTAAAGGCTGTGTACATCTTGCAGCTAAAAATTTTGTCCGTGCAGAAATATTTGCTTGAATAATTGTACTGTACCTATCGAATACTTTGGCCATCCTTATTCACCGAGTCTACCGAACCCTCTGATTATGGACTTTCTGTGAAGCAAGCAAGGGACACGGCCGGCAAAGAAAACTGCGATAAAATGAAAAAGAAAGTAAAGAAAGCTCCTTGAGGTTTGCCATCTGGTCACACTTCCACTGACTTAAGAAGATTTCTACCGAACTTGTTACGAATTTGACACTTGTTAGAGTGCCTTTCTTTTTTCCAGTAACGTTTGACGTGCTTGTTTATAGTTTTGGATTAAGGAAGAGCCGGTGGTTAGTACCAGTTAAATAAAACTGTACAAACGAAATGTTTCCAACCATGGCTTTTCCTTTATCTTATTATTTCGAGATCGTACTAATTGGGGAAATCTGGGAGAATGCCAACAAAGTTAGCAGCTGATACTGACAACGCTTCGGATGGAAAGGGATTAATCTACAAATACAATTTGCTGTAACTCAGTGTGACAGAGGGATAGTCAGATATTCTATGAAATATCTGCAATGTGTTACTCTGCAGGAAAATCGGAGTAGATGCATAACATTTTCTTTATCTTTATTCTCGAAGAGGAGATACTTTAAGTATTGTGCATCTTACACCAGGGGGCCACCAAACTCTTAATTAGTTTGTCACAGAATGTTAATTAACGTCAAATCGTGTCAAAATCAATTCATATATCAAGGACTCCAACACAGGACTCCCCAGGCTCTCTCACAGAGGACAACCAGACGTTAATAAGATAAGAGAGTGATATCAGCAGTGGATCTCACCACACGAAAGCCAAACTGATGATCACAGACGAGACTCAGATACAAGTTATTTAAGGAAACGGGAACTGAGAAGAGATTCGAAGACTTTGGAGAGAGTATAAGTTAGGATAACAAGATGATATATGGAAAGGTTAGAAAGGTCATCCTTCCTTGGGATAAGCTATACCTGTGCGTGCTTCCAGGAAGAAGAAAAAGGTTTGGTTTTTAAGCAGCAGCAAATAAAACGAGCAAGCACGGACTCAGCTTCAAAAGCACATTTCCTCAAAACACAAGGGGGATACCCTCTGGTTCTTATGGTGTGCTTGTATCCAAAGTGAGAGAGAGAGAGAGAGAGAGAGAGAGAGAGAGAGAGAGAGAGAGAGAGAGAGAGAGAGTTACCTTCAGGACTCTCTATAAAAAGAGGTA
Source organism: Panulirus guttatus (assembly GCA_032361385.1). Taxonomy (NCBI): domain Eukaryota; kingdom Metazoa; phylum Arthropoda; class Malacostraca; order Decapoda; family Palinuridae; genus Panulirus; species Panulirus guttatus. The sequence continues at coordinate 4,505 of JAUUDW010630790.1, forward strand.
ACAGAGAGGGGCATAGCATTCGTAACAGGTACAAAAGGGGTTTGAGAAAGTTAGTCATCCATGATGGCGTTAAAGGAGACAGAGAAGAGAGCCACAGTAAGCTCCGCTAGATCACTAGATCGGAAGAGTAAAAATAGAAAAGAGAAAAGGTAGTATGACAAAAGATGTTAGACATTCTTTTGGCTAAAGAACAGAAAGTCCTGATAGTTGAACAAGAAGAGTTGGTGTCACACCTCCTGTGCCTCACGAATAACACATTTGCAATGATTTCAGGTGATGTAATCCGAATGCAAGTCGAGTGAGAGTTCCTCCAGGACCGATACGCCAGGTCCCCTTAACCCGAACGGCCTCAGAACAGGAATGGTTAAACGACTGACTGAAAGAAGGGATAATCTGAGAGGAGGAGAGAATAAATGCCTCCTCCATTCCTGCAACAATAACACCTGCTATACGCTCAGTAGAGACAGAAGCATCGTTCGAGGAAAGGCAGCAATTATCCTTTCCATGCAAATTCAAATAAAGAATTTTCTTCACCCAGTTATCCTTACTCATTTGTTCACATTAGCGTTTAGAGAGGGGACAGTCGAAGGAGGTGGTGGAGAACATTAGAAGACGTTTATAAGAGATGTGTTGCCATAGTATGAAGATCTGGTGTGGAAAAACAGAACCATATTGTGGAGAGAGTGGTCGTAATAGTCTCAATTGATGATTTACCTCAGATCACCGAGAATGGAGGACGTGAGAGGACATCAAACCCACACTCATCCCTATGGGAAGACTGCAAGCACGCCCTGTAGTGTACATAGTGAAATCTAGGTAGAGAACCTCATCTTAAAGACACGAAGACGTCACGGTATCACGATAGGAGCTTATATGGAGAATTTTATAAAGCTTGTGGAAATGGGAGAACAGTAAGTTAAACGACTGAAAATGGTGATAATTGGGAGACAATCTATGGACATTTAGGGTTTAAAAGGAGGGCATCAGGCGTGTTGATGTCGCAAGAAAACACAGGTTCTTCCTCTGACGTGGAATCGTGAATGAAGCTTGTAATTGCAGACATGAAAGAGACCACTGAAGGCACTACCAAGACAGCTGGGTCTCCAAGAGAAGTAGAATGTAAGATGTGCAAGTCAGATGTCATTTAAGAGATGAGTGGTCGGTAGAGAGACTGTGCGAGTGCCAGGGGAATGACCTGATGCCTGAAAATAGAAAGGAAAAAGAAAAAGTGTTGGATTCTCAGAAGGGGCAAGGGGTCTTCATGGGGGCTATTATTTGTACAATCTAAGCCTTCTTCCTCGTTTGCAGCAGTGGCAGGCGGGATTCCAGAGATTCCTGGAACCCCCATTGTGGAAAGTAGAGGGCCAATGGATTGTTAGTCTCTTTCATGTTTGTGATCAAAGTGTTAAGTGAGAAAAGAGAGGGGAGAAGAGTGGAAAAAACAGATACATGGAAAGGATGGTATAATGAGAAGGATCTGTATTTGGTGGACGTAATGGGTAAGAAACTGGAAATGGTTTTAGTTAGAGTGGAAATAAGACGAGCAGTCAAGACCTAATGGGTGTCATGTGGCTTCAGGCCATCAGTTTTAACTTTGCTAAGGCTGGACTGGACGGTAGTGCTATCCCAGACTGCTGCTATTACAATATATCTCTTTACTATTAGCTGAGGTACTAGTTCCTCATCTCAAGGGACGACCTGGCCATGAGGATAGTAACTAGGGAAAGTGATTGGCTGATGAAGGTGGTTGGGGCTTGTGATGGTGAAGATAGCTAGGTGAAGATGATGGCTGTGGGTAGTGAAGGAGACTAGTTTGTGAAGGTGACTCTGGCTGCTGATAGTGAAGTAACTGGTGAAGATGACTGTAGGTAGAGAAGGTGACTAGCTTGTGAATGTAGCTGTGGCTAGTGATGGTGAAAATAGCTGGTGAAGATGATGACTGTGGGTTGTGAAGGTGATTAGTTATGGTGAAAGTAGGTGGTGAAGGTGATGACTGTGGTTAGTGAAGGTGACTGTGGTAAATGATGGTGAATGTATTTGGTGTGAGTGACTGGCTGTGGCTGAAGATGAGTATTGTAGGTCAAACTAACTGTGACTGGATGAAGGTGAATGAACCTGAAGGTGTCTGTGACTGGTAAACTGTGATTGGTAAAAATGACTGGCCGGTGAAGATAAGTGTGGATGGTGAAGATGGCTTGCTGGTGAATGTGAATACAGCCGGTGTATACGACTGATGAAGATGACTGACTGATGAGGGTAACAATGGCTGATGAAGGTAATTTGTCGACAGACGTAACTGTAGCTAATAAAGATGCTGGCTGATGAACATGACGGTGGTTGGTATGAGTTGCTAGCTGGTGAGAGTGAATGGATAGTGAAGGTAACTGTGGTTGGTGAAGGTGAATATGTCTGGTGAATGTGACTGTACCTTGTAATGGTGATTGGGTGTTGAGTGTGACTAGGCTGGTGCAGATGACTATGCCTAGCAAAGGTGACTTTGGTGAAGGTGATTAGCTGACGAACACAACTGTGTCCGGTGAAGGTGAGTGGATGTTGAAAGTGACTGTAGCTGGGTAGGGTGACTGTAATTTGTAAAGGTGACTGGCGAGTGGAGGTGAGTGTGACCTGCAGGTGTGACTGTGGCAGGTGAAGGTGACTTGTTGCTGAGATAATTTTACCTGATGAAAGTGACTGGTAAAGATGACTGCAGCTGGTGAAGGTGACTGGCCCGTAAAAATGTGCTAAGGGGATTGTATGTGGTGAAGGCGACTGGATGGACAAGGTGACTGTGATGTGGATATGACTGGGAGTGGTGAAAATGATTGTGCCTGGTAATGGTACCTGGTTGGAGGTGGTAACCATGGCTAAAGAAGAAGGATGTGAACAGTATACGTGATTGTGATTGGTGATGATGATGATCATGACTGGTGAAAGTGACCAATCAGTATAGGAAGCGACAGGTTGACGACCACGGTGCTTACTGATGTAATGCTGTAGTGGGAACTGATAGAATTAATGGTAAATATGATTATACATATACAGCAAATCAAGGGTGGGCCGTTTTGATACCTGCTTCTTTCCCTACACGTCGAAGCTTTGGAACTCTCTACTTTCTCATGTCTTTCCCAATAACTATAACCTGGCACATTTCAGAAAACATGTTTTTCGCTTTCTCGAAAATTCATAAATACTTTCCCGTGTCTTTTCTTTTTCCGTTTCATAATTTTCTCTATATCTCAATTAAGGTCCGGCCTTGATGTGGACTTTTGTCAGTGAGAACTAATATGGCTATATAGTGTAGATATTATGGCTCAGTGACAACATAAAGAACATGGCTTTGTAACAGTAGAAATAACGGGGATGACGCGGATAATTTCTAAGATAGTGTAGATAATAAGCCCTGTGAAGATGCAGATAATATGGTTATGATGATACAGATGATATGGCTCTAATGTAATGTAGATAACAGACCTCTAGGATAATATAGATAATGTGGTTCTAAGCTGTTGCAGATAATACAACACCATGATAATGAAGATAACATAGCTATAAGATACTGAAGATAAAAAAGATACATTCAGAATGAAAACAATAAGAATCATAATACTATATAAGCCATTCACACGATCCCTGGTTCGATCCCGGGCACGTATGAGTGTGAGTTTTTATTGATTCCATGTGTTCGTACATACTGCTACAAATTTAAGAGCAATAGTGCTAAAGTTCAAAGAGCGGGTATCATATGACCAAAACAACATAGTCATAAAAGTGATAGAATTATGTATACCGTAAAATGTACTGCAATACACAAAGCCAAATCTATATACGTAAAATATCACGTAACATATTTCTCACGGCAAATATGACTTGATAAACTGCTCTTCAGTTTTCCAAAGAACAGTAAAACTGGATTAAGTTGAATGATAAAACTGAAAGAAAGAGTTATATAAATCTACTGGAGGTATGAATGACATTTAGGATAACAAAGCGTTTATAGGAGGACTAGAATAATCGCTGAACTTCGAATGGCAACATTGCCTCAGAGGGCCGGGCAGAGTTGCCACCTCCCTCTCTACAAAAAGAATTCATGTCAACTGTTATAATCACCAATGTGTGTCATTACCTTTGTGTATATAGGTTTCCAATGCTTCAGTCTGTGCTGCAAGAATGCCCAGTTGTATGTAAACGGTTGTGATACTTTTCTGCACGGACAGAAACGAACAGTAATGATGATTGTGATCCACGCTCACTGGCAACTAAAGATGTTAAGTTTTACAAACTATATATATGCGTCAGCTTACCTCTAGCTACACATATAGTTGCTCTGAATAATCTTATCATCAGTAAAGGTAAGCTTTAGAAACTTTCTTACACTGCAAGCTTAACGTGACCCACACTTTGATAATAATACGGATCTATGAACTTGTAATGGAGTTAAATGAATAAGAACCTTCATGCGACGGTCCAATATTCGAACACAACGAATCGATTTTTTTTGGCGGGAGATGAACCTGACCTTTGCTACAACCCTCAGGGATCATGTCAAAGGTCAGATCGTCATAAGTAAGGGTCGTAACGTCGTGACTGGTCACCCACGCTAACAAGAGCAAACATAAAATGGTAGCAAACTCCAAGAATCAAAGCATTCGGAACAATCACCGGCTGACTAGCTACCACAAACATCTTGCAATACAGGGGAAAAATGCTTTCAATATAATAACACTTCAATATGCTCAGCACTTAGTTCTATACAACAACAATAGAACCCTCCCAACCGAACCCCCCCATAACCATCAGCCCGCGAGGAGACACGAAAAACTTACCCCAATCTCAACAACTTATACTACTTACAGATCCCCCCTCCCTTGATAAACACGACAGTGACAAAACATAAACACCGTAACTGTATCTCAAACACAGAACAATCGTACCCCCAACCCTATCTTAAAACTGTACGCCAATAGTTTTACACTCATTTGAAACTACATCCCCAAGGCATGCGCGAGTTATACATTACCGCGACTGAGTTGTGCGCATCAGCCAACTATCTCTCCAACATTATAATCCCCTGACTTGACATGCCACAAGAAGCACTCATGCACAAGATGCAACTTCCGTGCTGAAGTTGCTGAATACTCCTCAATTGCCCTGCAATCTCCTCAGTTACAGGTGAACCCAGCGCACGACTCCCTTACCGTTCGACCCGCTCACCATTACGCGAAACGACCGAACCTGACGAACAGAGTAAAGAATTCTTCGTAGTCGTCCGTCTTTGAAACCAGCAAACTGTCATCCATGTTGTTTATAGCTCTCTTAACAGCTTCGATAGCCCCTTCTACAGGGACATCGGTGAAAAGGGCTTTCACATCAGAGTTGACCAGTTTCTCTTTGGTGGTACCTGCGTCTTAACCTCCCGATCAAGCCCGTTGGGTAATTTATATCCGCGGGATTCGTAAATCCTAGCTCTAAACAGCAGCCTGCCTGATGTTTAGCCGGACTGTGTCAAGTACACTTCCACTCACTGAGAAAATTGGTCTCATGAGCACACCATATTTGTGTACTCTGGGTAAGCTTCTTATTTAGGGTGTTAGCGACGGAGCTTCATCTATTAGACTCGTGACACTTTGCGTCAAATTCAATCCCTTCACATTCAGTAGTGATGAGTTCGAGCAGAATCTCGGCTTCGCGACGGGTTCATTTTCAACTGCAGTAATGGTATGCTTACATATGGAAGCACGAGAAGACGATCATTTTAGAGGGATAATTGGAAGAGGAAACCTTGTGTATGGGGTAAGTTGATGATGCTTTAGTGGTCACACCGAACAGCATGAATCTAAAACTAAACTTGAAAGTTTCAACCGTATGATTCCTAGGATTCAGCTAACAACTTAAGAGGAAGATGATGGATCTCTATCGTTCTTAGACATTATTTCAAAGGACTGATTAAGCACTGAAATTCGCAGTGCACTGAAAACCAACAAGCGAGGACGAATTTGTGCATTTTCTATTGGCGTATAGTAAGAAAATGGAATGGTAATAGGATTCTTCCCCAGAGCGCTGAGGATTTGCAGTGATGAGTATCTGAACGAAGACAATTTTTTGAGCACTGCACATAAGCGAGGCTTCGGAGGAAATGCCTATCCCGGAGGTCTGCTGATACGACTGGAAAGATAAAGCCATGAGAATTATGGAAAGATGTAGGCTACTTGCATAACGAAACATCGAAAGAAAGACGACGAAATCTATGGCATTTCCCAAGTCATGAGAAGCAGCCATCATAAGTGACTATTTGAGGGACATGGACACTAACACTGTGTTGGTATTGTGGGAGATGACATGTAAATAAAAAAGAATGCGGAAAGTATTGCACACCATTGAATAGGAAGAACTCGATATTGTGTATAAGACACCGAGCAGCGGGTGTAATAAAGCTTATTATAAAGTTACCGGTCGAGGTCTGGAAAAAAGGGGTTAATAAACACTAGATGAACGTCCAACGACACAGGACTCCTAACGCCACGCTAATACATACCGAACAAAGCTCACATTTCCTTAAATGAGGCGAAGCTCATGGATAAGTGGACGAGTAAAGCCGTCGAAGCAGCGTACATCCATCGCAAAAATTTCCGAAATACCCGGTCAGGCTTTCTGACGTGGTGGAGGGAAGCTGCGCGGCTAGCGCTACGGATTGGTTATCTGGAGAGGTGAAGCAGGCCGGGTGTGCAGCCTAGCCAATCAGGAGATCGCAAAGCCCACGCGAATTGAGTACTTATGTCAGTCCACCGATGATATGTGTTTCA